>JAQQSW010012397.1:0-12536 GCA_028646575.1 Pseudocheirus occidentalis
GCTATAGCCTGAGGAACTCAGGTGATGGTATTAACTTTTATAGTAATAGGAAAGTTGGTGGTGGTGGTGGGGGAAGTTTGGAGAAAAGAGAATGTATTCTGTTTTAGATATGTTAAGTTTAAGATGTCTACTGAACATGAAGTTTGACATGTCTGCAAGGTAGTTGGAGAGGTGAGATTGGAGGTTAGCAGAGACATTTGGGTAGAATAGATATATTTGAGATATGGTATAGAGATGGTAATTATATTCATGGGAGCTGCTGAGATCTGCAAGTGAACTAGTATAGAGGGAGAAAAGAGGGCCCAGGAGAGAATCCTGAGGGACACCTTTGGTTAGAGGGTATAACTTGGATGAGGATCCAGCAAAGGAGACTGAGAGAAACAATCTTATTGGTAGTGGGAGAACCAGGGGAGAGCAATGTCCTAAAAACCTAGAAAAAAGAGAGTATGAAGGAGGAGAAGGTGATCAGTAGGGTCAGGAACTGCAGAGAGGTCTAGAAGAATGAGGATTGAAAAAAGGCCATTGAACTTTGTAGCATCTGAGAGGAGATGGTACTTTGATTTATTTGACACGTGCTGCCTCCTCTTTCCCTCAGGGTACTTTGCTACTTCAGCTAAACTGGCTTACTTGCCCATGGTTCTCAGCTGATGAGGATGATGGCCCCTTCTCTATAGGAGTTAACATCTGTGATGATTGATATCAGGGTTGATGAAAGCAGGGGATAGAAGTGCTGTAACTCCAAAGTTTTCTGTGTGAGAAAATATTACAGAATTTGAATCTGATGGAAGATTTTACCTTTTGAGACAGTAAATGATGCTTCATTTCTGAAATAGAAGCATATTTTTAATGGTTAGTCCTATGCTTTTTATTTTTCTTGCTTTCATACTTTCTCTTTTGGAAAATACTATTCTCAAGATATAAATTGTTACCTCCTCATGAATGATTCACAATTCTATATCTCTAGGTATGGCTTTTTTGCCTACAATTCAGTCCCATATCTCCTCTTGACTGTTAGACATCTGCATGTGTGCATTATATATGCTGTCTTCTCACTCAATATATGTGAAATCAAACTCATCATAGGAGGACTGATAGAAAAGAAGGAACTTTAGAAGTCATCTAACCTAACCCCTTCTTTTTAAATGCCTTGGCCAAAGTATGCAAATATTAAATGATTAGTCTAAATAGAATTCTACTCAGTGTCTTCTGACTCTAAAGTATTTCTTTTCTTTACACTAATACACTTTACTTCCTAATATTTTTCTTGAAAATTCAGGACTCTCGGCTAGCTCTTAATTTTCCTGTTTATGTCAATTTGATAAGCATTGATAAGCACCTACTATGTGTCAGGCATTATTCTAAATGTGATGGATAGAAAGACAAAAGACAATCTTTGCTCTTGAGGAACTTTCAGTGTAACAAGGGAGACAGCATGCAAATGGTTCTGTACAGGCATGTTATATGTAGGATAAATTTGAGATAATCAAAAGAAAAAAGACACTAAGATTCAGGGGATCTGGAAAGGCTTCCAAGGAGAGGTGGGATTGTACCTGAGATTTTAAATAAAGCCACAGAATCCAGGAGATAGAAAGGAGCATTTCATTCTTGGGGTACAGCCAGTGAAAAAACATAGAGGGCACAGATAACATTATTTTTTTGCAAGAACAGCGAAAAGGCTAGTGTCACTGGTTCAGAGCATTTGTATTAGCATATAAGGTGTGAGAAGACTGGAAAGGTGTGGGAAGAAGTTATGGAGAGCTTTGGATACAAAATGGAGGATTTTATATTTCATCAAGAAGGTGATAAGGAGTTACAAGATTTCATTTTGTTAGGGGGTAGGGTGATATGGTCAGATTTGCACTAAAGAAAAACTATTTTGTTGACTGAATGAGGATATATAAGAATGGAGATAAATTTGCTGCTGGCAACCTAACCAGCAAGCTGTTCAGTTAGTAGAGATGGGGGAGATGAGGGAGATGATAGCCTGTAAGAGGGTGGTAGTAGTATCAGAAGAAATCAGGGGTGAATTTGAGAGATGTTGCAAAGTTCAAATCAGCAGTTCTTGGCAACAGATTGGAAGTGGGAATGAAGGATAGTGAAGAATTGAGGATGATACTAAGATTGTGAGCTTGGGTACTGGAAGGATGGTGGAACTCTAGATGATAATAAGGAATTTTGTAGGGTTGGGGGGAAAAGGAATGAGTTCAGTTTTAGATATATTGATTTTAAGATAGGCCATCTAGTTTGAGATGTCTGCTAGGCAGTTGCATATTCATTTCAAGAGGTGTAGTAGACAATTGGAAACTATAAGTCAGTAGAAAGGTTAGGGCTGGATAAGTAGATTTTAAAATCATCAGCATAGAGATGATACTTCAATTCATGGGAGCTAATGATATCACCAAATGAAGTACCGTAGAAGATAAAGAGAAACTATTCTATAACAAAATCTTATGGTACCCCCATACGTAGCAGATGTGACCTGAAGAAAAATCCAACAAAGGAGACTGAGAAAAATTAGTCAGATAGATGGGAGAATTGAATCAAGAGGGAGAGAGGATGTGGATTAAGAAAACGCTATTGGAAATGGCAATTAGGAGTTCATTGGAAACTTTGGAGAGAGTAGTTTTGGTGGAATGATGCAGTCTGAAGCCAGATGGAGAATTAAGAAGAGAATGTGAGAGGAGACCAAGTGGAGGAACATATTTTATATAGTCTGTATATAGTAAACTTTAAACTTCTTAGCCTGATATCTACAACCTAATACTAATTGGTCTTCCCAAATTTATCCTTCATTATTGTTTTGCATAAATCTCACTTAAATAAAAAATATATTTTCCTCCTATAACATCATACACTTTGCATTGATTTTCCAGCCTTTGTCCTTAACTAAGCTCTCTCCTTTTAAGTCCCAACTTTGGTCCTATTTTTAAAAATGTGTTTTTTATTGTTGTCTTTTGTTGTTTATATTGCCAGAAATTCTCCCAGTCTCCCTCTCCCTCTCAGAGAGCAGTCCCATATAAAAAATAGTGTTTTCCTTAAGATAAAAGAAAAAGAAGAAAAAAAAAATAGCGTAACTAGTCAATTTATTGTTAAAGTCTGAATACATGTACTATGTACAACATTTGGAGTTCTTCCACATCTGCAGAGGAGTGGTTTGGGAATGTCTTTTTGCATCTTGAGCTACATAAGTTCTTTATAATTTTTCAGCATTCCCTTTTGATGTGTGTGTGTTGTTTTTTAGATTTACATTGTTGTCTTGTTTATATTGTTTTTAGTTCTGCTCACTTTACTCTGCATCAGTGTAAGTATATCTTTCCATGCTTCTCTGTTTTCATCACGACAGTCATTTCTTTTTTTTTCTTTTTGGAGGGCAGTTGGGGTTAAGTGACTTGCCCAAGGTCACACAGCTAGTTTTTGTGTTAAGTGTCTTAAGCCATTTCTTACAGTATTGTAACAATTATTGCATTCATGTGCCACCGTTTGTTTAGTTATTCTGTAGTCGATGGTCGTTTACTTTGTTTCCAGTTTTTTTGCTGTCTCCTGAGATGCTACTTTAAATATTTGATTCTATATTTGAAGTCAGAAGAGGAAGAAGTTAATGGAGAAGGAGAAATAGATTTTAGTGAGTTTTTGAGAGTGATGATAGAATGAGATACAGAATTCAGGTTGAAGGTTTAGTTTTAGAGAGGAAGGTTCTGTTTCTCTGAAGGGAAGAATGTAAGGGTGCACATTTGGGGGCTGTAGGCAGTTATTTATCAGTGAGCTGCTATAACAATTGACTTTAGTTGTCATGAGATTAAATTTTATATAGAGCTGCAAGTAGGGCCCTTTGAGTTAAGAGTCTAAAAGAAGAAAGAAGAGATTATTTAAATTTTTTTGAGTTTCACCCTTAGTAGAGTGATTAATGAAAGTATTCCTCAGTAGCAACAAAGGCCAGGTTGATGTTAGATAGCATAAATTTGTAAAGCATGTGGTTTGCCTTAGATCTTCCCTGCAGAAACACTTTTTCATTTGTGTACAGAATGAGGGAAAGTGAAGGTTTGTTAGATTGGTGTGCAGTCCTGAAGGAGATGGGTAGAGAGCAAAGCAAAGATTTGGGTACAAAGGGTAAAAGCTTGTCTTCTGGTCAGCTTGAGGGTTATGGTGTCCTATTAGTGCTGCTCTAAGGATTAAGACAGGTAGAAATGTAGAATGAAATTTAATTTGACAAGCATTTATTAAAAGTCTATGTCTATTATGTGCTAAGTGTCAGGGTAACAAAGAAAAAATTAAAAATAGTTTCTTTTCTTTGAGCTGAAACCTCTTATATGTTTTTTTTCATTATTAATATGAGAATTCCTTGAGAATAATATCCCCAGGGATTAGCATAGTGCTTTTCATATAATATTTAATAAATACTTCTTCATTCACCCATTTATAACATTCCTTTTAAAATATTTGCTTTAATGTTTATTTTTTCTAATTATATGTAATAATTTTTACATTCATTTTTTAAAATGTAGAGTTCTAAATTCTCTTCCTCTCTCATTCCCCCATTTAGAAAACAAGCAATTTGATGAAGGTTGTACACATGCAATCATGCAAAACATATTTCTGTATTAGTCATGTTGTGAAAGAAAACAGACAGGGACTGCTAGGTGGTGCAGTGAATAGAGCACTGGCCCTGGAGTCAGGAGGACCTGAGTTCAAATATGAATTCAGACTTGACACACTTAATAGCTGTATGACCTTGGGCAAGTCACTTAACCGTAATTGCCCTGCCCTTTCCCCTCCAAAAAGCAAAAAAGAAAAAAGAAAAAATAAGCAAACACAGACTGCCATGCCCTCCTGCCGTCCCCCATCCCCCCCCACAAAAAAACCCAACAAGAAAAATGACTCTATCAGTTCTTTTTCTGGAATTGGGTAGAATTTTTCATCATAAGGTTTTTTGAATTGTCTTAGATCATTATATTGCTGAGAACAACTAAATCATAAAGATCATTATATAATATTGCTATTACTATGTACACTGTTCTCTTGGTTTTGCTCACTTTACTTTGCATCAGTTTATGTAACGCTTTCCAGGGTTTTCTGAAATAATTCTGCTTACCCTTTCTTATGGAACAGTGGTATTCTGTTACATTCATTTACCACAACTTGTCTAGTCATTCTACAATTGATTGGAATCCCCAGAGTTTCTGGTTCTTTGCTACCATTAAAAAAAAGCTGCTGTAAATATTTTGGTATATATAGGTCCTTTTTCCTTTTTTCCCCTCTTATTTCTTTGAGAAACAGACCTAGTAGTGGTCTTGCTGAATCAGAGTTTTATAGCCCTTTGGTCATAGTTGTGATTTATTCTCCCAAATGGTTGGATCAGTTCACAGCTGTGAACTAGCAATGCATTAGTGTCCCAATTTTCCCATATCTCCTCCGGCATTTGTCATTTTCCTTTTCTGTCCTATTAGCCAATCTGATAGGTATGAAGTGGTATCTCCAAATTGTTTTAATTCACATTTTTCTAATCAGTAGTGATTTAGAACATTTTTATATGACTGTAGTTTGAGTTCTTCACATGAAAACTGTATATTCTTATCCTTTGACTATTTATCAGTTGGGGAATGACTCAGATTCTCACAAATTTGACTTAGTTCCCTGTATATTTGAGAATTGATGCCTTTATCAGAGAAGCTTACTGTGAACATTTTTTTCCACAGTTTTTGCTTTCCTTCTAATCTTGGCTACATTGGTTTTGTTTGTGTAAAACCTTTTAAATTTAATATAATCAAAGTGATCCATTTTATATGCTATAATCCTTATATCTCTTATTTGATCATAGATTCTTCCCTTACCCATGTCTGACAGGTCAACTATTTCATGTTCTCCAAATTTGCTTATGGTCCTATTTATTATGTCTAAATCATGTAATCCACTGTACTATCTGATTCTATTTTATGAGTGAGTCCACCCCATTTTCACAGTTATGTTTAATAGCTGTATATTTCCTTCCCTCCTACTTCCCCCTGTTTATCTTCTCTCTGACTGTCTCTGTCTGTCTGTCTCCCTTCTCTATTAACCCTGTACCTTTTTAAAGGTGTTTTGTTTCTCATTACTGCCTCTGCCAATCTGCCCTTTCTTCTTCTATCAGACTTATCCTCCTAACTCCCCTTCTTTTATCCTTCACTTCTCCTACTTCCCTGTGGGGAAGTTAGATTTCTATATCTTACTGAGTGTGTATGTTATTCCTTTTTTGAGCTAATTCCAGTGAGAATATGGCTCAAGTGTTGTTTCCTATCTTCCCTTCCATTTTAAAAGCTTTTTCATGTCCTTTTTCACGTGTGATAATTTACCCACTTTTACACAGCAGAACATAAGAAAGGATTGAGTGTAAAGCAATACATTTCCATTTCAAGAAATCCTGTATAATAAATACTGCACATTATTTTCAAAGCTGTCTGTCTTTTCTTTGCTTCCTTGTATCTTTCTTTTGTCCTCTTCTATGAGCTTTTCACTTTAATTCCCCTCCCCCACTCCATAGAAGGCTACTATTAAGCATGCACGTGCACACATATACACACATATGAATACACATATACAATCAAACACATGTACATAAGATCATATTATACTTATTTCCTCTTGTCATCTGTTTCTCTGTAGGTGGGTAGTATCTACCTTCAGAACCACAAGACTTTCTGTAGTTCCTGCGCCATAACAATATTCCAGCCCAATCATATTTTATTTTGGAGTTCTTCCTCTTGTACCTCATTTAAAAAAAATTATTTGTTTATTTTTAGTTTTCAACATTCACTTTTATAAGCTTTTGAGTTCTAAATTTTTCTCTCCTCCATCCTCCCTCCTCTCTCCCTTCCCTTAACTGACATACAGTCTGATATAGGCTATATACATATACATTCATATTAAACATTTTCACATTAGTCATGTTGTAAAATAAAGATCAGGAAAAAAGAGAAAAACCATGAAAAAGAAAAAACAAAAAAGGGGAGAAAATACACTGTTTCAAATCTGCTTTAAGACTCCATAGTTCTTTCTCTGGATGTGGATAGCATTTTCCATCATGAATCTTTTGGAATTGTCTTAGATCATTACTTTGCTGAGAAGAGCTTAAGTCAATCAGAGCTGATTATTGCACAGTGTTGCTCTTTCTGTGTACAATGTTTTCCCGGTTCTGCTTACTTCACTCAGCATTAGTTCATGCAGTTCTTTCCAGGTTTTTCTAAAGTCTACCAGCTCACAATTTGTTATGGAACAATAGCATTCCATTATATTCATCTACCAAAACTTATTAAACCATTCCTCAACTGATGAACATTCCCTCATTTTTCTAGTTCTTTGTCACCACAAAAAGAGCTGCTATAAATATTTTTGTATATGTGTGTCCTTTTCTTATATTTATGATCTCTTTGGGATGCAGAGCTAGTAGTGGTATTGCAGGATCAAAGGTATGCACAATTTTACAGCCCTTTAAGCATAATTACAAATTGCTCTCTAGAATGGTTGAATCAGTTCACAACTCCACCAATTTTCCCACATCTTCTCCCACATTTATCATTTTTTTTGTTTTGTCATGTTCACCAATCTAATAGGTTTGAGATATGGTATCTCAGAGTTGTTTTAATTTGCATTTCTCTAATCATTAATGATTTAGAGCATTTTTTATATGACTATAGATAGCTTTAATTTCTTTCTCTGAAAACTGCCTGTTCACATCCTTTGACCATTTACCAACTGGGGAATGACTTGTATTCTTATAAATTTGACTCAGTTCTCTGTATATTTAGAAATGAAACCATTATCAGAGACAACTGATGGTAAAAATTGTTGCCCAGCTTCTGCTTCCCTTTTAATCTTGGCTGCATTGGCTTTATTTGTGCAAAAATAAATCTAATCTAACTTTTAATAAATATAAATCTAACTTTTCAATTTAATGTAATCCAAATAATTCATTTTGCAATTCATAATGTTCACTATCTCTTCTTTGATCATAAATTCTTCTGTTCTCCATAGATCTGACAGGTAAACTATTCCTTGTTCTCCTAATTTGCTTATGGTATTACCCTTTATATTTAAATCATGTGCCCATTTTGACCTTATATTGGTATATGGTATAAGATACTGGTCTATGCCTAGTTTCTGCTCTTTTCCTATTTTCCCGGCAGTTTTTGTCAAGTAGTGAGTTCTTATCCCAGAAGCTGGAATCTCTGGGTTTATCAAACAGTAGATTACTATAGTCATTGACAACTATGTCTTATGTACCTAACTTATTCCACTGATCCACCATAGTTTCTTAGTAATAAGTAGTTTTGATGGTTACTGCTTTATAATATCGTTACAGATCTAGTACTGCTAGGCCTTCTTTTCTTGCATTTCTTTTCATTAATTCCCTTGATATTCTTGACCTTTTGTACCTCTAGGTGAATTTTGTTACTACTTTTTCAAGCTCTAAAAAATAATTTTTCAGTGGTTTGTTTGGTATGGCATGGAATAAGTAAATTAATTTAGGTAGAGTTGTCATTTTAATTATATTAACTTGACCTGCCCAAGCAACTGACATTTTCCCAATTATTACTCCGACTTTAATCTGACTTTATTTGTTTGAAAAGTGTTTTGTAATTGTGTTCATATAGTTCTTCAGTTTGTCTTGGCAGGTAGACTCCCAAATATATTGTCTATATTTATATTGTCTATAGTTACTTTTAATAGAATTTTTGCTTTCTATTCTTGCTGCTGGGTTTTGTTGGCAATATATAAAAATGATGATTTATGTGAGTTTATTTTATATCCTGCAACTTTGCTAAAGTTATTTCACGTAGTGTTTTACTTCGTTCTCTAGGATTCTCTAAGTATACCATTATCTCTTCTGCAACGAGTGATAACTTTGTTTCCCTCTTCTAATTCCTTCAGTTTTTTTTCTTCTCTCATTGCTAAAGCTAACATTTCTAGTACAATATTGAATAACAGTGGTGATAATGAATATCCTTGTTTCACCCTTGTTTTCACTGGAAATGATTCTAGCTTTTTCTGCATCTGTTGAGATATTCATATGATTTGTGTTAGTATTGTTATTGATATGGTCAATTATGCTGATAATTTTCCTGATATTTTACCAGTCTTGACTTCCTGGTATAAATCCTCCCTAATCATAGTGTATTATCCTTGTGATAAGTCACTCTAATCACTTTTCTAATATTTTATTCAAAATTTTCACTTCTATATTCATTGGGGAAATTGGTTCATAATTTTCTTTCTGAGTTTTGGCTCTTCCTGGTTAAGTATTGGCACTGTATTTGTATCATACAAAGAATTTGGCAGGACTCCTTTGCCTACAATATTGGAGTTATTTTTTAAAAAAATATTTGGTAGAATTCACTTGTAAATCCTTCTGACCCTGGAAATTTTTTCTTAGGGAGTTTGTTGATGGCTTGTTCAATTTCTTTTTCTGAAATGAGTTTATTTAAATGTTTTATTTCCTCTACTGTTAATTTGGCCAATTTATATTTTTGTCAATATTCATCCATTTCACTTAGATAGTCTTATTTATTGGCATACAGTTGGTCAAAATAGTTCCTAATTATTGTTTTAATTTCCTCTTCATTGGTGGTAAATTCACCCTTCTCACATTTGATACTGGTCATTTGGTTTCCCTTTTTTTAAAAATCAGATAAACCAAGGGTTCATATATTTTATTGTGTTTTTTATAGCCTAGTTTTATTTATAAGTTCAATAGTTTTCTTAATTTCAATTGTATTAATCTCTCCTTTGATTACCAGTATTTCTGATTATTTATTTAATTAGGGATTTTTAATTTATTCTTTTCCTAGCATTTTTAGTTGCATGTTCAATTCACTGATCTGTTCTTCCTCTTTTTTATTAGTGTAAGCATTTTGTGGTATAAACCTACCCCTAAGACCTGCTTTGGCTGCATAACATAAGTTTTGGTATGGTGTCTCAATATTGTTGTTCTCTTGAATTAAGTTATTGATCGTTTCTCTTATTTATTATTTTTTTTTTGTTTTTTTGTTTTTTTTTTTTTTGCTTTTTGGAGGGCAGTTGGGGTTAAGTGACTTGCCCAAGGTCACACGGCTAGTTTTTGTGTGTGTGTGTTAAGTGTCTGAGGCCAGATTTGAACTCAGGTACTCCTGACTCCAGGGCCGGTGCTCTATTCACTACGCCACCTAGCCGCCCCTTCTCTTATTTATTATTTACCCACTCATTCTTTAGATTAATTTCCCATTAATTTTCAGTCTGTCTTTCCATGGCCCTTTATTACATGTAATTTTTGTTGGATAGTGATCTGAAAAGGATGCATTTAATATTTCTTCCATTCTTCATTGGATTGTGAGGTTTTTATGCCCTAGAACATGGTCAGTTTTTGTGTAGGTGCCATGTACCACTGAGAAAAAGGTATAATCAATTCTATCCCCATTTATTTTCTCTACCATATCTAACTTTTCAGAAATTGTCTTCAACTCCTTAACTTCTTTTCTTGTTTATTTTGTGGTTAGTTTAATCTAGTTCAGAGAGGAGGAGGTTGAAGTCCCACACTAGTATAGTTTTACTGTATATTTCTTCCTGTAACTCCCTTAACTTCTCTAAGAATTTGGATGCTGTACCACTTGGTGTATATATGTTAAGTAATGATATTATTTCATTGTCTGTGGTATCTTGATATTTATTTATTTTTTGCTTTTTGGAGGGCAGTTGGGGTTAAGTGACTTGCCCAAGGTCACAGCGGTTAATTTTTGTGTTAAATGTCTGAGGACGGATTTGAACTCAGGTCCTCCTGACTGCAGGGTCGGTGCTCTATTCACTGTACCACCTAGCTGCCCCCATCTGTGGTATCTTTTAGCAAGATGTAGTTTCCTTCTTTATATCTTTTAATTAGATCTAGTTTTGCTTTTACTTTGTCTGAGATCAGGATTGCTACTCCTGCTTTATGTACTTGAGCTGCAACATAATATATTATACTTCAACTTTTATCTTTAATAGTGTATTTCTCTGCTTCAGATGTGTTTCTTGTAAACAACATATTGTAGGATTAAGGTTTTTCAGTCTCTTCTGCTATCTACTTCTGCTTTATGGGAGAGTTTATTCCATTCACATTCATGGTTATGATTACTAATTGTGTCTTTCTCTCCATTCTATTTGCCCCCCTTACCACCCCCGTTTCTGTTTTTCTCTCTCCTTTCACCCTTTCCCTTTTCAACACTGTTTTGCTTCTTACTACTGCCTCCCTTAATCTCCTCTCCCTTCTATCAGCTCTCTTCCCTTTTCTTTCATATTTCCCTTACTATCTTTATTACCTTTACTACCTACTACCCCCCTTATCTACCTTTTATCATCCCCTCCCCCTTTCTTTCCTCTATCTCATTGTATTTCCCTATAGAGTGCTGTAGGTTTCTGTAACTGTCTAATTTTCTATGTTATTCCCTCTTTGAGCCAAATCTGATGAGAGTAAGGTTCAAACATCCCTCCTTTTCCTCTACTGTAATAGATCTTTGTGTCTTTTCCTGTGATGTATTTTACTTTATTCTGCCTCCTGCTTTCCTCTTCTCCCAGTATAATTCTTTTTTTATCCCTTAATTAATTTTATCATATCATCAAATTCAACTTAGACCCATACTCTCAGTCTATGTATATCCCTTCTAAGTGCTATAATAAAGTTACAGTTCTCAAGAGTTACAGGTATCATCTTCCCATCTAAACAGTTTACACTCATTGAATAACCATCTTTTTTTTCCCCCGTTTACCTTTTTATGCTTTTCTTCAGTCTTGTATTTGAAGATGGAATTTTCTGTTCATTTTTTTTAAATCAGGAATGATTGAAAGTCCCCTATTTAATTAAATATCCACCGTCCCCTCTGAAAGATTATACTCAATTTTGCTGGATAGTTTTTTCTTGGTTGTAATCCAAATTCCTTTGAATTCCACAATATCATATTTCAAGCCATCTGATCCTTTAATGCAGAAGATGCACAAGTCTTTCATAATCCTGACTATGCTTCCACAGTATTTAAATTGTTTCCTTCTGACTGCTTGCAGTATTTTCTCCTTGACTTGATAATTCTATAATTTGGCTACAATATTCCCTGGAGTTTTCATTTTGGGATCTCTTGCAAGAGGTGAATTCTTTCAGTGACTATTTTGGTCTCTGGTTCTAAGACGTCACAGCAGTTTTCTTTCAAAAATTTTTTTTCTTTCCTTTTTTTTTTTTAAATTTTCATTGACTTGTTTACTTACTTTTTGTTTATAAGATTCAGTTCCACAATCCCTTGAGTTTCAAATTTTCTCCCACCCTTACCCCCCCAGTGTCGGCATGCAATCAAGTATAGGATCTGCAAATACTTTCACATTGTATGATAGTCTGGTTGTATAGAAGGGTTGTGACCAATGGAGTGAACAGTGGGAAAAAAGAAAGAAAATCAAACATGAAAAAGAACGATAGCATGTAGATTGCTTTAGTCTCCATTTAAATTCTGGTCTTTCTAGATCTTTCTCTGAATGTAGGTATTTCCTTCCATCCTGAGACTTGTAGAGTT
>JAQQSW010012398.1:0-12535 GCA_028646575.1 Pseudocheirus occidentalis
TTTTTTTTCTTTTCCTTCTTTTTTGCCTTCCTTTGTGCCATTCTTCCTTCCTGTTTTGTAATACAATAAGAAATTTATAACTACTATCCTTCCTTATTTTCATTTTTCCATTATGCACTTACAATTCTTGACCCTTTGTTCTATTCCATAAATTGCATTATTTTCCTGACACTATAAAATACATCTTTGATATTATAATTGATATGAAGTATAATAATAAATTAATTTAATTATTTTTTTCTTATTGGTACTGCCTACATATTTGTAAAAATATTTCACCAGTTACTCAGTTCTGTATTTATTTCTGAAAAAGGTGTTTTGTGTTGTTATGTTCAAATAGTTTCTGAATGTATCTTAAGCAATTCATTCCCAACAGTTGCATTTGATGGGTATTTTGAATAAACTTTATCTTCCATCTATGATTTTTTAAATGTACAGAAATATGAAGTCTTTTTATTTCTTTCATATGCTATAAATATGCTGAAGCAATTAAAAATGTGACAATTGACTGACCAAAAATTGCTTTAGTTTATCATGTTGTTATTTTTCCTAATAATGAAGCAACCCTGTATTCCTGGTATAAGTCCAACCTGGTTATAGCATATAATCTTTTTTTTAACATATGGTGGTGTTCTCTTTGCGAATATTTTACTCACATATTTCTTAAACCACTGTTTATTGGGCTTTTTACTCTATATTTCTAATCTTTACTTCTCTCTTTGAAGTTTAATATTGAAACCATATTTATATTTTAGAAAGAATCTGAATGGCTCCATTCCCTTCCCCCTCCCC
Source organism: Pseudocheirus occidentalis (assembly GCA_028646575.1). NCBI lineage: Eukaryota > Metazoa > Chordata > Mammalia > Diprotodontia > Pseudocheiridae > Pseudocheirus > Pseudocheirus occidentalis. The sequence continues at coordinate 793 of JAQQSW010012398.1, forward strand.
ACACACAATTTATGCAATACTAGTACTATATGTTTTTATGCAGGGATGGGGAACATTTCTTCTTTGAAATTTGTCTTCAGTCAAAGGGTCTCACTTGAGAACCTAGAGATTATAATAGCAAGCACCCTAGCATACCCAGGATGGCTGCTAGTACAGGTTCTTTGATCTGCTTTTCTAAAGAAATGCAATTCAAAAGGGGGTAACAATATTACTTTAATCAAACATATCATTTACCTAGTTCAAGGGGAAAAGTCAGCACCCTGAATTTCATAGAATGGAAACAGAAGTGATTAGCAGACAAAAACTACAGACAGAGAAAATAACACAATTCAATAAACCAACAGACAGGGCTTCTAGCTATCTGACCGTCACATACCTACATAATTACTTACCAGAGAGAAAAACACCAACATCTGGGTTTTCAAAACTGTGGGGGCTCAACGGCTGTCCAGAGTCTCTTCTGGCCAAATCACACAACTCTTCCCATATGTAAACCCTGAAGCAAAACCTCACCTCATATGTGTGTGTGTGTGTGTAGGTATATAGTCTTCTCCAAGGTCAGAAGGCATCACAACCCTTGCAACCCACTGCCTAATTACAATGTAACAATATTTGGGCCTTCCTGAAAAGCCAACTTTCCCTACTCAAGCCTCTTCTTTGGGTTATTCTCCACTCTTCAGCAAACTCCTTCTACCACAGGTTCTATGTGGCCACATCTGGTGTATTAGGGGGCAGAGTACATTTTTAAAGGTGGAAAGGTCTTCACATTCATTCCCGTAGGCTTATTAAGAAGCAGGGATGATTTTTAAATTCTTACCATTACAGAGAGACACATGTAGTCTCAAGACCTTTGTTTTCCCCATCCCTGCCTTAGTGCTTGTTGAATATTTTCTTACTCTGTTCATTAACTATAAGACTATTAGTTTATTGTATATTATAACATTTTTGTCACAAAATTAGAATAATCACATCCCATGAATTTGCTAAAATTAATATTGAAGCTACACATAAAATCTGGGATTTTTACTCATTAGCCATGTTACAAGCTAAGATATTTGCCTTGAAACTAGTCTAGAAAACACCATATATAGTGATTAGGGATGGTGGGGTGGATGGGAAGGATTTGCGTCTTCAGCTTTGAAATAAGGAAAAATTTTCAACAGAGAGAGTTGGGATGGGCTATGGGGGAGATGACAAGACAAAGTAGATATATATTAGTTACACAGTAATAATAATCATGACACCTGACATTTATGTAATGCATTGCACATGTCATCTCATTTGATTCTCAAAACTTCAATATAAGATAGGTACTGTGAGTTCCATGCCCCTAACCTTCAAAAATATTACAGATGAGTCAGATTTAAAGAAGTTCCTTGACCATGATCATTCAGGTAAATAAACATTAGCGTCAAGTTTTATATTCATATATTCTTGACTCCAAATCATTCCTCTGTCTCTCTAAGCCTTCCCTTTAAAATATAGCCCTTTTTGAATTTCTAGGGAATCTAATGCAGTTATTGATTTTTATATTGATATTTCCATCAACCTTATTCCTGACTCTCTAGACTTCTTTATCCAGTGATATAACAGCCTTCTTTTTCTGGAAGCTCTGTTGCCTCCCTACTCTAGTAACCTTGCCATTCTGTGTAACTCCCAACTCTCCCCCTGATCAATCACTTCCTTAGAAAACCTCCCACCTATACACTGTAATAGCAAACATGCTACCAAACAGAGGATGACCTGCTTGCATAGCTTCCTTGATCTTCTTTTTTTAAAGGAAAGATAACTTTTAAAGGGGTCAACAATCTAACTTTTATTACAGATAAGTAGAAAATTCAAGCAGAGAAATTATAACAAAAATTCAACAGACAGGGCTCCAACTGTCTGAACAAAGTAATACAACCACCTACATACACCAGCAGATCAGCTGAGCACAAACCTCTGAGTAGTTGGAGGAGCTCTTAACAAATGGCTGCTCAGAGTCCTGTCCAGGGAATCAAAGATCCTTCTCATAAGTAAACCCCCAAACTAAAATACCAGCCTCCCAGTATATAAATCTCTATATGGCTCCATGTGACTCAAGATATTTCACAGCCATGAAAGGAGCAAGTCATCCATGACTGAAGTACCTGTGTGCCTTTAGACCTGGGAATATGGCAACTGTTCCAAGGGAAATAGGGAAATGTGGCCACATCAGCCTATTAATGGATAGTGAAGATCTTCATATTGATGAACATTATACACACACATACCCCCATATACATATCCAGGTGAGGATAATTAAATCTAAGTCTTCTGCTTTCCAATTCCCACACTCTATCTGCTTACTGTCATGTTTCCTCCCTGGTCTGAATCAAAACATTTCCTTTATCTAAGTATTGTAATGATTTTTGAGGTATGTACTTTCTATCTTTAAGAATATGTGGAGGACCAAATGTCTGAGATTTAGGATACTATTACGTCAGAATAAAGTTCCTCAAAAAATAAATTCTCAGAACCACAGAATAAAAAAAACATCAGAAAACAATGTCTTTCCCAGTTTCAAGATATTAGGAATATACAAATTCTAAAATTAAAATATGCCTATATTTGTTTACGTATTTATGTATATAAACACATGTTTTAAAACTAGCTCAAATGTAAACTATTATCAATAAAACTAAAATTTGAATACTCATGTTCATTATCAGAAGAACAAGAACAAAATTGAGCAGAACTGAAAATTTAAAGGTTATATTTACAAGTACATGTGAATATCAATTTTTTCCTTCCAAATTTTGTACAACTTCATGCTGTAAGAAATTCTAAAGCAAACTGCTATGTCTGTTGTAAATTTACCTCTTTCTCATTCTATTATTAAAGTCTTTTAGAAACAAGTTGTACCTATAACCAAACCCTTAGTCTTTTTTTTAGTAGCACTTCCTGTTATTTCTCTTAGATGCAACCACTTTGCAAGTTAAAGAAGGCAAATCCAGGAAGAAAGCAAAAAATAAAAGGGTGCAAGCTCAATGCTTCTCCTTGATATATACATACATATATATGTATGTATATATGTATATATTTTCATATAAAAAGATATAATTATATAAATCATATTTTATATTTATTATGTTTATATAGTTATACATTATATTTTATATATTCATATAAATATATAAAATATATAAATTTATAATTTATATATGTGTGTATGTGCGTATATATATATAAACATATATATATATATGTATATACAGTATTTCTTAGGGGAATGCTTTATTGTAATAAAAAATACTTTTAAAGACATTGTATCTGCCCCAGCGGTAATTCAGGAATACAGTTATATACTTAAGTAGAGTATGACATACACTATAATCTTATTTTTTTTTGTCAAACCATGATCTAAATATTTATGAATGAGGATTTGTGCAGCATATACTAGTAAATTTGAAGTCCCGAGACATTTATGTTCTTTGCTTAAAAACAAATAAACAAACCTAGACAATATTTCTACAGAGGCAGAGTATGCATTAGCATTAGTAAGAAACTGTATCAGTTTTACGAGGGACAGGTGACTTCTCAAGTGATAAATTCAGATAAAATACTTTGAAATTTTCTAACAAGAAGAAATTAAAACTAGTTTTTTATTTCTTAAAGCAGCTGGGATTAAATATATTTCAATAATTGTACTTATTCATTAATTCATCCAACAAATATTTATGGAAAGTCACTGCTCAAGGTACCATGCTAGGTAGCAGGGAGTTAATAATTCATTAGAAATGAGCTTTGCCTTACATAATGTTTTATTGTAATAGAGACAAGAAAAAGTGCAGCTCTGTAGGAAGAATGAGAGTTGCTCATCTCTTCTTTATCTACTTACAAATCAATTTTCCAAGCAAACTGTTTTTTTATCTTAATGAAATTAATAATTTAGAAAGCATCAGTCATTTTTGTGTTTTTAATAACTCAAGGGTTGGTACCCTATTCACTGCACCACCTAGCTGGTCCCCTACACACACTTCTTTTCTGACAAAGGTTGAAGTCTTATTTCAGATCTCCACTGGTTTCACTGATGCAACTTCTCTCTCCAACTTTATTTCTGTTATATTTACCTTGACTTACTTGGTGCCAGCTTGAAGCCTACCGCCCTTCATTAATGATTGTTTTCTTACATTAGATACTTTTCAAACTCTGATAGCTTCCAAATTCTTTTCCTGCATTTACAATGGCTTCTATGGAGATACTTATTAACCCATCTTTTCTAGCTTCTGACCGTGTGTGTGTGTGTGTGTGTGTGTGTGTGTGTGTATGGGTGTGTGGGTGTGTGGGTGCGTGTGTGTGCAGTGTTCTGGAACTGATAAAAACCTTAACTAAAATTATAGTTTTATTTATCATTCAGGTTTTTTGAGTACTTTTCAGATATTTTTTCAGAGTTTACATAGCCAAACTTGAATTCTTGATAACTTTTTCTATCACCACAATTACCAGAAGCACTCTGTTCCATTTATTTCTTAGACCAACAGGATCAGTTACCTCATATTGGCCATGGTGCTAATACAATCAGTATAGTTGTCATAGCTCAAGTGACTCACATTTCAGATTTCCTATCTAGCTTTTATAGCTACCAAGAGTAGGATCAAAGGACATGACGTCTTTGCTGTATATCACAATGGCAAGCATTACCCATATTTAACCATTGCTACCTATTACCATAACACAGACAATTTGATGTTCTTGTTGTTGTTGTTATTATTACATAAAATAGTTGCAATATGTATAGACAGATATTTATTCCTAAAAATCAATGTTATTAACAATTTAAAATAAAAGCAGGGTTTGTGGTTTCCACATAAATATACTCTAACACAAAGTGACACATTAAAAAAATTATTAACCTAATAAAAACTGCAGCACAGTTTTATACAGGATAAATCATTAAGAAGTACATAAATAGTAAATAGTGACTGTTTATATGGCCTCTTACACTCCAGTTCCCTCAGAGTCCAAGGTTGGTAGAATTGATGACTATAAGTAAGAGGTTGGCCTCACTAGGCAGCAATTCCAGGAAAACAGGTGGAGTTAGACTTCCTGTGCACAGGCCTCCAACCACAACTGCTATTAAACTAGAAAATATAAACTAAATATCACATTTTAACTTGAAAATGACTTAAATTTGCTTATGAAAGTGAGCATGGGAAGGTTGTAAGTGATGAGTTATTTCTCAAGTGATGTTATCTAGCTCTGGAGGATAATACACACTTCTATGGTAGATGTATGATGTGTGTACAAGGGAAATTTTCGTAAGACTCCCCTTATTTTTACTGACTTTAAAATGTAATTCCTGACTTGCAAATCTATGTTAATATTAGTCTTAGTAAACAATAAGTGTCAAGGAGATTTTGAAAAGCAATAGAATGCAGTAAAGGCCTCTTTAAAAAGATTTCATCATTTTGGGGTTAATACAGTTATGTGCTTTCTGGAATGTAGTGAGAAATTCAACAATTTATCCAAAATCCATATTTCTTTTCATAGTTGAAGGAACCTGTCAATGTTCTCAACATGCTGTTAGTATAATTAGAGTATTTCAAAATACTCAAAATTATTATATATTTTCTTAAAACAGCCACTAGTTTTTTTTAACTTTGTCTTCTTTACATAATAAATAGGTACAGTGATATTAAAATTGTCTACTTATTTTGGGTAATGTTTATGACATAAAATAGGAAATATTTAAAAACCACAGATTGAGGTCTAAATAAATCATTAAATTAGGCTAACAATAGCATAATCATTTTAAAGAAGATTTAATATTTAAATTATATCAACACTTATGAAAATCAAAGGATAGGCTACACTTAATTTAATTAATGTCATTACAAAAGCCCTAGCAACCTTGATTGAATCAAACAATACATTAATAAATTAACAGGTGCTAAAGAATTTATTATAACCCCCAAACAAAGACTTCACACAGGATGGGGTTTTAAATATGTAAAGATGTCGAAGTTATGGGCAGTTATCATTTTATGATGTGAAAACCTCATTGAATGTCTTAAAAGGAGGCAATGAATGGCTGATCAAGCAACCTCATCATGCTTCTGGAAAGCTTGAACTGGCTGGATGGATTTGAAAAGTTTATCAGTTCAACAATATGTTCAATATGTTCAATCAGTTCAACAATCAGTTCAAAAAAATGTAGTGGTACAACATTTCAAACTCTAGAGAGGAATGTGGAGCCAGACCTTTGCTCCTATACCAGAGAGCAGAAAAGAAACAGAATTAGCACAGAAGAGCTGCTACTCTTTTTGTTCCCCCTACCCTATTCAAGTTGGAACATCAAATATATTGGATGAGTTGGAGACAGTGCTGATGGCTTGGATCTAAGAGATACACTGAGGAACACAAGACATTCAAAGAAGGTAGCAGCTTTGAGGACTGAGGTCTACTGTGTTAGAGAGAATTGCTGACTATGATCTCAAAGAAATTTATCCTCAAGAGCCGAGCTAAGCAGCCCACACAGCAAAAAGACATATCAAAGCAGAGATACATTAGAACTCTATGAAGGGGAAAATAATTTTTATTTCTGCCAGCAATTGTGATTTAGATGTTTGCTACTTCTGTATCCCTCACTCCCATTATATTATGAGTTTGAACCTTCTTTTCCCATGAGTTTATACATGGGAGAGTGGGTACCTAACTTCTGAATAGATAGCTTGCATCAGTTATCACTACCATGCCATCTTAGTAAATGTCTTTGATAAAAGCCTATTAAATCCATTGACTAATGGTTTTTGGAAAGCATACTAATCATTAGTGGGTTCCTTGTGAGAGATAGTGCTGAAAACATAGTTTGACATAGATACCCCATCAGTGTAAGCATTTAAATGGAGCCTGGATTATGACTCATTGAGGAAGTCATTGAGGGAATTTATATTGCAAGTTGGATTAGATTGCCCTTCCAATTCCTTCCAATTATTCAAATATATTTCCTCTGGAAATATATGATACCAGCTCCTTTCACTAGATGGAATGGCAATCTGTATCTGGCTTGGTCCCTCTTCCTCTTGGGTTTCTATATTCAATTGTTCCCAAGAGCAGTTTTGCATTGATTTTCTTTTTTCTTTTTTTCTGCTCAATTTCTAAATTTTTAAAATTTAAAATTTTCTCTTTCCCTCCGCCCCTCCTTCCTTTTTCCTCTCTTTTTCCTTCCCTTTATCTCTCCCTCCCCTTTCCCCTCATTTTTCTTCCCTCCATCCCTCCCTCTCTTTTCTCTGCTTTTCCTTCCTTCCTTCCTTCCTTCCTTCCTTCCTTCCTTCCTTCCTTCCTTCGATCCTTCCTTCCTTCCTTCTTAGTATTAGAAGGTGAATGTGAAACTACTGACTATAGAATAACCTTTGAAAAAAGTGATGAGTACAAATAGGAATCCTTTGTATATCAATAATTCCATACAGACTATCATAATACTCTAAGAAGCAACAATAATATGACATATTAACCTGTAAGTCAATCAACATAATTGAAAAGGCTAGCAGTTCTGTTTTCAAAAACTTGATTGAAATAAACCCTTTGGGCTGGTATAAGAAATATTGAATCATTTCTCTTCTATAGAAATAGTCATCTATATGCATGTTATCAGTGACTGATTTGCTTCAATTATTTTTTCAAACATTGAAGAAAGATAAACCTTAGACATAAAAAAGCTCTGGCTCTTTTGCATATTCATAATAGCTCAGTGAATCACCATCACCAGCAAAAGCACTGCCTGAATGTTAATGCAGAGCTAACAGCTGATCTGAAGGGCAAAGCAATATATAGAAATAAACTGCGATTTCCTGCTAGAATTCACCACTTAACTTCATTGTGGACAGTTTTTATTATTTTTTTATTATTACTATTTCATCTCAGTGCAATAATGTCTTGGGTTTTGCACAATATTTATTCAGACCTATGCAGATTTATAAGTCTTTGATTTTTAGCTCCAATCACAGAGAAACATGCTATGCATTTCTATACAAAACTTCCCTTCCCCCCAAAAGATTTCAAGTGAAAAATAGCTAAGCAATTCTCTGTTCTATATCCCTCAGGAAAATGAAACAAACATACAAACAAAATCTAAAGTTTGAAAATATAATGTTTGAAAGTCTCTTCAGAGGGGATGTTTCCTTTCTTTCTATTTCATGCACCTCCAAACATCTGGGCATCTGCAAGTATCTCTCCTTGAAGAACGCCCCATGTTTTGCCCTTGCCTTTCCCTTGCTCCCTATTAATTATGTGTGTCATCCCACAATCCTGTCATTTATCCTAACAGATGGTATACTGCTTGCTCTAACCCTAATAAATGATATCTAACTTAACTGGGAAATATTACATGGCCCATTTTTGCATCAAATTATGTAATTCTTCAAGCATAATAATATTTCTGGGGAAAGTGCTGAGAAATGAAATGTATATTATAAACATGTGATGTACTTATATCATCTCTATTGCACTTTTCCCGTTTACAGGTTTATTTATACAAAGAAATTCTGATTACTCGTAAAAGAAGTGCAAAAAGATGGGGGTAGCTATCTGTCACAATGAATAGAACAACAGCCCTTGAATCCAGAGGACGTGAGTTCAAATCAGACCTCAGACACTTAACATTTACTAGGTGTGTAACCTCAATTGCCCTGCCTTCCCCTCTCCAAAAAAAAATTAAATGAAGAAGTGTAAAAGTACATAACATTTTGCAAAGAAGTAGCTAGCATCTTATTTTTCCAGAAAAGGTGCTTACTAATAAGGGCATTTCAAAGGACAAACCAAGCCAGAGTTTATGGACCAAAGGCAAGCTAGCTTCACTAACATGTAATTATGCTCTATTTCTGTCCCTTTGTAATTACCAGAGTTGATGAATTTCAGTTTGTTTTTATTTAGTCAATACTTGAGATAAATCTTCATTGAGCTCCCTGAATTTTTTTAATCCCTGCAAATATTTCCCAACTTTATTTGGTTAGATTTTTCTGTCAACTTTTTTACAACCAGAATCAGAAATAAAAGGACCAAAAGGTAACATAAAATGTCTCAAAGGAAAATATGTGTGGATAAGAAACATAACCAAGATGCTCTTATACAGTACTATTCATTTTTAGTCTCTTTTCTAATTAATGTGTTGTGAACCAGTCAAAATCAACAAGTCTTACCAATCTACCTCTTAGCAGTATTCACTTATAAATAAAGCTTGGCATGTAGAGCTCCAATGAAAGAGACACTTCTCAAGTGTCTGTATGCAAAATCATTAACTAAGTTAGTTTCTGGTCCTCCCCAAAAGGGAAATTAAAATACAGTTTTGGAAATTCAAAAACACATCATAATTCACTGGCAAATACAAATGGAATGAGCACAGAGACATTAGTAAAAGGAAGTAAATGTGATGAAGTGTCAGTGAAATGTAAATAGGTCCCCAGTTGATAAATTTGTTAATTGTCTTTTTGGCTCTGGGAATTAGTGTACATTTCATATTTAGCCTTACATATTCATAAGAGTTCATTTTCTTTTACCATTTTCTTTTAAAAAAACTGAAAAAGCATGTGTGTAATAAAACTTATTAAGGATTTGATCAAAGTCATCAGAGTTTCTTTAACACCCAAATTTCCACTTATTTTGCATAAGAATTAGGATGCTATAAATCAAATCCACTTGAATTTAGTCTCAGAGTCATAAGACCTCAATTTAAGCCACTTAGGAGTTATATGGCCTTAGACAACTAGTTGTTCTGCCCAGAGCCTTGTTTTTTTTTATCTATAAAATATGAATAATGGAACTTGTCACAGGACTAATGTATAGAATGTTGTTTTTTTTAAATAAACCAAAATGCTATACAAAAGTGAGCTATTATCATTTTAGCAAAAGCTCATATTGTATCTTATAGATGATTTAGATAACATCAAGGTATAATCCACAGAAAACATAAGGATTAAGTTATTTGACAAAGTTCCCAGAGTTAATAAATATCAGAAGCAGTATTGATTTCAGATCTTCTTGACACTAAACTGACACTGTCAACTACAGGAAGTGGCTTCTTAGTAATACTCATTTATTATAAATAAAGCTTGGCTTTCAGAGTTCCAGTGAAAGGTAAACAACTATTTTTCAAGGTGCCCCATTCTAGTTCTATACATTATAACGATTTTCTGCACATATATTTCTTTGCATCTTCTACCAATTCCTTCTTGTTCTACTGTCTGTGACAAGCAAAGCAAATTCAGTTCCTCTTTTCTGTAATAGCTATTGACATTATTTATTCTAGCTATCATGTCCCTCCAGTGTGTTTTCATCTGATCTCTAGTTCCTTCAATTAATACTCATATGACATGTACTAAGTGACCAGTATAATTTTGTTACTCTTCTCTGGAAGCAACTATTAAATGTCCTTCTTAAACTGTGGTGCCTGCATATAAAAGTAACACTCCATATTGGAAGAATACAGTGTTACTATTCCTTCTTTATTCCTGAACAAGCCATGCCTTCCTGTACAACTCAAGAATTATTGACTGCCGGAATCCTGGGGCAGAGTGAAGATGGTGGCATAGAAACAGCAAGGTTTTGCCGCTCCCACACAACCACCCTAAACACCCATAAAATATGACCCCAGACAAAGTCTAGGACTCTCAGAGTCACAAAAATACAGAAAACACATCTCTCGCTGAAGGCAGCTTGGCAGCAGGGGCTCAGCGCGGCGGGCTGGGAGCAGAGGCTGGCCCAGCCTGAAGCCAAGCCCACGGCCAGGCACAGAGTGGTAGGAAAGAGTTGAGCTGAACCCAGCTGAGCCACGCAGCAGCCAGTCTTCAGGAGAGAAGATCTACAGCCTCCAGCACCTCCACATCTATTGGAGAGAGGCAGCTCGTAAGGAGGGGGTCATTGAGCAGGCCAGCAGGCTAGGAGCCGTGACCAGCCCAACGTGAAAACTGCAATGCTGCCAAGCCAGGCCCCAGGATGGCCAGGAGGGGCCGAGCCTCCCAAGAAACAGCTTGAGTCGACTTCAGAGAAGATCTAAAGCACCTTAGGGGATCTTCAAATCCTCACAGACAGTTAGTGAAAGTGAAACTTTGAAACTTAATTTGGGGGAATAAAAGCGGTTGGGCCAATCTGCCCCCATGGCAAGGAAGCAGTGGGGGAAGGGAACTGCTGGAACTGGAGGAGGCCTCCACTGGGCTGCTTCAGAGCCCCTGGCTAGCAGACTGAATTGATTAAATCAGAGCGAAGTGCTCTGGCATTGAGCAGCCTGGATATGGATTTTGGTCTTGGGTGGTGGTCCTGGGGTGAGCTTTCAGCAAACCAAAGCTGGGGGGACTTGCAACATCCACCTAATAGCTCTGGCAGCTAGGGAAAACCCCAGCGATTTGGAAGAGAGTTTCTCCCCCTGGAAGCAGAGTTTCACAGAGCTAGAAAAAAAAACCAACCAATTAACTGACTGGCCAACATGAGGAAAAGGAAGCAAAATAAGAACAGAAATACAACTCTAGAATCATTTTTGAGGACAAAAAGGATAAAAGCATGGAATGGGAGGAAAATAACACAGTCAGAACTCCCACACCAAATGCTTCCAAGATGCTTCAAGAATGCCAGGAATCTATATATCAATTGAAAATGACTTTGAATACCAAATAAGAGAAGTGCGGGAAAAAGTGAGAAGAGAAATGAGAATGATGTGAGAAAATCATAAAAAGAGAGTCAACAACCTGACTGAAGAAAACAACACTTTAAAAAATAGATGAACTCAAAT
>JAQQSW010012399.1:0-12535 GCA_028646575.1 Pseudocheirus occidentalis
AACCGAAAGAATCTAGAATTTAAAGTTCCACAATCAAATGTTAATATATATATATATATATATACACATATCTATGTCTAAATCTACATGTATTATTATTATTATTATTATTATTATTATTATTATTACTATTAACTACATGCAACTGGGAATTAAGATATACAGGTACTGACGTAGAGAAACCCACCCTGTGCTACCAGAAAGTTAGAGGGGTGATGGAGGAGGACATAGGAGAGAGCAGATTGGGGGAGGGGCATTACACTGGGATCACTGTTTTGGGGTTGTGGGTTGGGCAAGACAGGGAGAAAATTTGTAACTCAAAATCTTGTGGAAATGAATGATGTAAACAAGAAAAATAAATAAATTTTTTTTAATTACTCCTTTTGTACACTGGCTTCTTAGAGTCCAGTCTCAATTTGCCTGTGTTCCAATCTGTTCTTGGTAGCAATAAACCTAAAATGAAGGGGAAAAAAGTTGTAGTAAGAAAATTTCTTCCACCAGTGCAGATCAGTGACTATGCACTTTATTAACATAGAGAATTATGAGGAGGTGGTGAGGAGAGTCCAATGAGAAATTAAGTGGCTTGCCCAGGGTCATATAGACAGTTAGCCTGTATGTGTCAAAGGCTGGATTTGAACCAGTTCTTCCTGACTCTAAGACCATTTTTCTATCTACTATGTTCTGTAGACTCTCAAGGAATTCTGCACTCTGATGAAATCACAGGTCTGAATAAGTGTGGTACGGTGGAAAGAACATTGCCTCTGGAGTTAGAGTACCAAAGTTCAAATGCCTCCTCTGACAGGTACTCCTTGAGTGACCTTGGGCAAGTCACATGCAACCTGCTTGGGCCTCAGGTTTTTCATCTATAACATGAGAAAATTGGACTAGATGGCCTCTGAGATCTCATGAACATCTCAGTCTTTAATCTCACTAAGATTTTATGAATGAAAGCGAGAAAAAGAAAAAAAAAATTCCACCACATTAGGACATACAAAAAGTTCTAGGAATTAGGAGAATATGGGTAAAAATAATGCACAATACATTCATCTCTCCCATCCTTCTCTCCCATTTATTTTAACTTAATTATTAAGTAAAGATAGGTTAGCTCTGTTTTACCATCAGTTCCTCAAGATAAGGGATCTTTTTTTCTAGTAATTACTTTGTTACTTCCCCAATTAAAAAAAAACAACTAAAATAGTTTGGAAAACCCATGGAGTATATTATAATAGGTGGTTTAGCCTAATTTGTAGAGAAAAGAAATGTAGCAGGAAATGGAATTGGTCAAATTCTAATTATTTGTAACAGAAATGAATGTTGTTAATTAACTTTAAAAATTTTAAAAAAATTTTCTGCATTCACATGGGTATTTGAGTACCACTCAACACAGAGACATTAGTAAATAGCCAATTTCCGTTCAGTTTTAAAATCCCCTATTATTTAGATTCCCCTCTGTAAGAGTCTAGTTTAAAAATTAATTTGTGACAAAATATAGGAATTTCATTTTTGTAATGTGGATATGCATAGCTGATGAACCTCTGAACAAGAGAAATGACAAAATATTAGGCAGGATTACCAAAAAGAAATTTTGATTCCTTGTTCCATTTTCCCTTAAATTCAAAACAAAACTTCAAAGTGTCATTATATTCAATCCTTTTTCATAATTTTTCACCCTGGACTCTGTTCCTGGAGTTATATTATATACTCGATGTTTTATATAAATCAATTATCATTGTCCATTTGGTTTGGGAACAGATCTTTGGGATGCAAAGTCTTTTAGGAGAGATTTTGTACTTTCTGGGGATTCTAGTTTACTTCTCAATTTTGTATAAGTCCATTTTTATTTTGACAAAAGTTGGTCTAAAGCAAATGTTTAAAGAGGACACAGCTTATCTTTGTCAACCCTAGATTCATCCTGCTTGTCCCCTTCACCATCCTGCTCCTTCAGAGGCCCCATGCTCTCAGGGCACCATTAGTCTCTGCCACTAATCAATCAACCAAGCAACAAATATTTATTAAGTACCCACTATGAGCCAGGCTATATTATAATAGATTTGAACACAAAATAGAAATAGTCCTTGTTCTAAAGAGCTTGCTTATTCTATAGGTGAAAGTAAGTACATATGTACATATATTCAAAATATTTAGAAAATAAATTCATAAACACAAGATAGATTTTTTAGAGGAAGGAACTAACAATTGGCTGGGGAGAGAAAAGACCTCAAATAGAAGTGTAAAACTGAAAATTGATTTTAATTCTAGTTTAAGATATAGTCAAGTTGGCATAGATTTAATAATCTCCTATGCCATCTGAATCTTAACTCTTGTAGCTTCACCTTTCACCTATATTCTGGAGAAACTTGCCTGAAGGTCAAGCTTTTTTCTTATAATTACTTCTACCCTTTACTCAGGTAATCTCCAGTCTTTGAATCTCAATTCTATTATTTAATCTGTAACTCCACCCTGGTATGTAGCCTACTATATAACCTTACCCATCACCCATTTAGTTCAAATGCAAGTTCCTTTGTAACTTCACCCATTATTGTTCATTCATTTTTTTTCAGTTATATCCAACCCTTCCTGGCTCCATTTGGGTTTTTTTTTTTGGCAAAGATACTAGAGTGATTGCCATTTCCTTCTCCAGCTTATTTTACAGATGAGAAACAGAGGCAAACAGGCTTAATTGACTTGCCCAGGGTCAAACAGCTGGTAAGTGTTTGAGAACTAATTTGAACTCAGGAAGAGGAGTCTTCCTGACTCCAGTCCCTGGTACTGATGAGGTGTGGACTCTGGGAACCCCCTTGAGCTGTTCTTGAATCTTTGAGGTACAGGCTCTGGGAAACCCCTTGGACTGAATCTTCCCACTTGATGAGGCATTTGCAGAGGCCATAAGCTTTTCATTGTAGCTCTGTCCAGACCTCTGTTACTAGCCTGGCCCTCCATTGTCCATCTACTTCCCACCTGTGAGCCTATCAAAATATCAATCCACCCTTGAACTGGCCTAGCCCACCATTGTCTGTTGGCTCCAGGGAGCCTCCAACAACTTCCCACCCTTAATCACTCATTGACCTCATTAACTCGTCCTGAAGACCTTCCCCAAACTCCTCCTCCAGACTACCCCTAGATTCCTCCCAGAACCTTCCTGCAATCCCTTCTTGCCCCCATGTGTGTGAGAGCACCATAGAATGACCTAGCACAGACTTGCTCTGGCCCACTTGTCCAATGCAGGCATCACAGATACCTAGGCTCCTTAAGAGTCTACCCAATAATGGCAAACTTTTAATAAACTTTACTTTTCTTTGGCTGAGAAGACTTGAGTCGAATTGATTTGGCAGGACCCAGTATGTTGGTATTTTGGGGTCTCCAGAGCAACTCTAACCCTCTATATTTTATGGGTAACCTCTTCAGTACTCTATCCAATATGCCACCTATTTGCCATGAACTCACCCACTATTCTCTTAAACTCAAATTTAAGTCACCTGGCATCTGCAGCCTAATCCTATTATGTGAAGAGTATTCCTATTTTGTGAATGGGAAGGAACTGTGGTGATTCTCATTCCACTCCCTCAGTAAAATTTCTACCAAAAGCATTAGCTTACTTTTGCTAGGAGAGGTCCAAATGATGTGCTGTCAGAGCCATCAGAAGGAAGATATACCTAGATTTGAAAGACTCTGTCTGGACAGCTAGGTGGTACAGTAAATAGAGCACTGGCCTTGAAGTCAGGAGGACTTGAGTTCCAATCCAGCCTCAGACACTTAACATGTACTAGCCATGTGACCTTGGGAAAGTGGCTTAATCCCAATTGCCCTCCAAAAAAAAAATACCTTGTGAACCCTCACTCTGCATCTTTGCTCCTTGAGAGAGATCATTCAGTCAATTTATTGGTTATTGCTAACCTAACTAATAAATTGATCATGCTCATAATCTTGTCTCTCAGTTTACCTTAATTTTCAAACACAACAGAAGGTAGTGCTTCATTTGACCTTTGAAGAAAATCGGTGATTCTAAGAGGTACAGGTGAAAAGGAAATACAGTCCAGTCTAGGGCATAGCCAATGCAAAATCTTGGAGAAGGGAAATGGAGTGTCATGTATAATGAAAAACAAGAAGGCAGGTTTGGCTGAATAGTAATGTGCATGAAGTGGATAATCTAATGACCATGAAGATTGACTCAGCTTTTGATACTCAACTTTTCCCCAACTCATTCAGTTGCCTTTGCCCTCTTATTGGAGGGCTAGAGGATCAGGCAATAAACCACTCCCTTTACAGAGGGCTCAGAAGTTTAAAAACTTTCTAAGCAACTCTCCATTTTACATCAGCAGCTCTTCTTGGTTTTGACTTCATAAAATATCAACCTTCAAGTGCTGCCCCACCTCAGTGTCATTTGTCATGTTATCTCCCCCAATTAGATTGTAATTGGAATTGGGTAGGAACTGTCTTTTTTCTCATTTGTATCCCCAGCTTTTAGCACAGTGCCTGGCACATAGTTCTCAATAAATGTTTGTTTAATTTAATTTATTTTTTTTAAATAATTTATAACAATGCTGGAAACTTAAGTCAAAGCCACATTTTAAAACCGTAGATTTGAATCTGTATTTGACTTCAAGGGAAGTATAGAACCATACCTGGGACAAAATAGTGTAATAGTTTGGAAAGATCTTGCCTCTCTAAGAAGTGCTTGTATTTCAAAAATGAACTTCAAGGAGAGGGTAACAATTGATTCAAGTGATTAAATCACAAATACTCTCATTTGCAGTATCAGCAAGAGTGGCTTAGGGAAAGGTGAATAAGTGGAGTGGGTTAGGAGAGGAAAGGATGTTCAGTATACTCAAATCATAACAGACATTTTATTTCTTAGTAATCAAAAAACAAAGTTTAACATTTATAAAATTTTGAAATATGTCTTCACATAATCATGTATGATGAGGGCATTTTTCATCTATAACAGTATTGATGAGGTGATGGAACCTGGACCCCTAAAAGGAAAACAATGTGTCTTTGAAAACAACCCAGACCCTGAATTTTCCCACAAATTTCAGCAGCCCAGATCACTAGGATCTCACATATAATATCTGGCCTACCCCAGTCTACCTAGATAATAACAGTCCTTTAACAGTAGTTCTTCCACCCCAGACCACTTTATTCCTTTCACTATTGTACCTGACCCACCCCAGGCTATTTACCACTACTT
The DNA here is from genome assembly GCA_028646575.1 of Pseudocheirus occidentalis. Lineage (NCBI taxonomy): Eukaryota > Metazoa > Chordata > Mammalia > Diprotodontia > Pseudocheiridae > Pseudocheirus > Pseudocheirus occidentalis. The sequence continues at coordinate 5,189 of JAQQSW010012399.1, forward strand.
AATCCCGTTGAGATCTTTTCACTGTCCCTTTTTTTGTTTATAAGTATCAGTATTACCCCCATTAAGTTGGGGATTCACTAGGAATCTTGCCTGCTTCTGTTGGCTTTACAATAAACCTTGGTACTTTGACTGGAGGATGGTTTGAGTGCTTGAATTCTTTCCAGGAATACACCCCCTATATTGTAACATTCAGGGTTCCCTGCAACCCCTAACCACATCAACATACTAGACAAAGTCATTACATTATTTTTCATTTAGGTATAGTCCTTGTGGATGTATGGGCATATGCTTTAACACTTTAGGCAAGTCTCTGATTTGATTCTTTCTAAATATTTGCTTTTAAAACTTACATATGTAGGTGGGGTTTTTCTCTCAATCACTATATTAAGCCAATTTTCCAACTCTTTAATAGTATTTATAGGATCATAAATACATAGAGAAAGCAGTATAACACCATGGAAAAACTAGCTGATTTAAAGATTACAGGAGTCAAAGTATGTGAGAGTCAATCCCAAGCTCTGACACCTGCTACCTTGTTTTATTGGGCAAAGTACTTAACTTCTCTAGACTTCAGTTTGCCCCAGCTGTAAAGCAAGGGGGTTGGCATCCCACCTGTTAGCTAACCTTGAATAGATGGAAGACACTGATTCTCTCAATTTTCATGAAACTACTCTCTCTTAGTTTCTTTCCTAAACTGTCTGACCAATCCTGCTCAGTCTTTTTTTCCTTTATTATTATTCACATTTACATATACCCCTAACTGTAAGTGAAACCTATGTCACCCAGGCTCTCCTCTTCAGTCTCTCACTTTGTGACCCTAACAGCTGCATTGGATATAATTGCTGTAACTGAGTATGTTATTCAAATATCTACCTATCTGGTCCCAGTTTCTCTCCTGAGCTCCAGTCTCACATCATTAGACATTTTAATTTGGAATTTTCATGGATACCTAAAACTCAACATAACCAAAATCAGTTATCTTTACCCAAGACGCCCCTGCATTGAATTTATTTTGTATTTATTCAGCATATATATATATATATATATGTAAGTACTCATTATCTTCCCCTATAGAATAAACAGTAAGAACTGTTTAATTTTTGTCTTTATATTTCCAGCAACTAGCATGACGCCTGGCATGTAGTAGGTATTTAATATGCCATTTAAAATGTCTTGATTGATTGTTTCCATGACAGTAAAAAAAATGCAGAAACTATTATATAGTAGAAACTACTAAACTGCTGACTTTTATGGCAGAGAATATTTGAGACATCTTTGTATTCCCTGCATATAGCACATAGCAGTGTTTTACAAATCATGGCAGAGTGATTTAGTGGAAATCTCTTTTGACATTTTTATTGTTGGAATCAAAAGAGACTTAGGTTCAATTTTTACCTCAGATACTTATTAATTTGTGTTCATAGACAAATCACTTCTCAGATCCTCAATTTTTTCACTGATTTATAAAATGGAGATAATAGCTGTACCTACCTCACAGAGCTGTACAGAAGCTCAAATGAGATGAAAGTGCTATATAAATGTAAGCAGTTGTTATAGTTAACAAATGAGGAAAGAAATTAATCCATACATACAAATTATACAAATGGAAATAATGCACATTTGGCATCTCATTGTTCCTTCATACATACGGCAATGCATTATGCTGGAATATCAGACTTATCAATAGTCTTAGTTAAGTTGGGGTCAGGTTAGAGGTAAAATACCCATCTTCTTCATTTCTCAATGTCGATATCTCTTTTTCCCCTTCAGCTTTTAGCAAACCCAGAGATATCCTTAATAAAGAAATTCTGCTGTCACTGTGATCTATCTGCTAGGGTTCCAAAGAAGGAAAAAAAACCTAAGTGGTTCTCTGATTGTGTATGTAGTGATTCTTGAAGAGAAGGCTAAATTCTAGGGAGTTACATGTATTAAAAACAATAACAACTGGCAATTTCTTTAAAAGCTTTAGGTTATATCAACATATTTTGGAAGAAATGAGTCTATTGGGCATATGAAAAGAAGAGTATATATTTTCTTTGGAAAAAAGTTATTTTGCATCCATTTGTTTGTTTCTTTTGGAAGGGGATAGGCAGTGCAATTGGGGTTAAGTTTGCCCAAGGTCACACAGCTAGTAGGGTTAAGTGTCTGAGGCTGGACTTGAACTCAAGTTCTCCTGACTCCAGGGCCTGTGCTCTATTCACTGAATCACCTAGCTGCCCCTTTGTATTTATATTTTAACAAAAACCTGCATTTGTATGTGAGACATTTTAAAAATTATCTGATAAAATTCTTTACTTTGAATCTTTTCAATTAAGTTCAATTCAGCAAGTGTTTAAATAGTTACTGTGGGCTTCTAGATACTCTCTTCAGCACTGGAGATGTGAAAGCAGGGGAAAAAATTGCCTCTGGCCACAAAGTTCTTTGAGAAAGAAGAGTTCACAAAACTAAGTGGATAAAGAAGACTTCCTATGAAATGAACCTCAAAGGTAGCTAAGGATTCTTAGATGTAGAGAAGAACAGGCATTCCAGACATGGGAAACAATTTGTACAAAGAGCAACAGATTTGACATGATAAGTAATAAATAAATAAGCAGGTCTTTTTGACTGGCATAAAAAGTGATAAGAGTGGATAATTAAACTGGGAAGAGCCAAAATAGAGAAAGAAAATTATAGACCAGTTATCCTAATGAATATAGATGTAAAAATCTTAAATAAAATAATAACAAAAAGATTGCAGCAACTTATAAAGGGAACAATGCACTTTGATCAGGTAGGATTTATGCCAGGAATGCAGGGCTGATTCAATATTAGGAAAACTATCAATATAATCAAACATATCAACAACAAAACTAACAGGAACCATATGATTATCACAATGGATGCAGAAAAAAAGCTTTTGATAAAATACAACACCCATTTCTATTAGAAACATTGGAAAGCATTGGCATAAATGGAGTCTTCCTTAAAATGATAAGTAGCATCTACCTAAAACCATCAACAAGCATTATATGTAATGGGTATAAACTAGATACATTTCCAATAAGATCAGGGCTGAAACAAGGATGTCCATTATCATCACTGTCATTCAATATGGTAGAGAATATTAGAAATGTTAGCTTTATCAATAAGGGAAGAAAATGAAATTTAAAGAATTAGAATAGGCAATGAAGAAACTAAATTATCACTTTTTGCACATGATATGTGATATACTTAGAGAATCCTAGAGAATTAAGTAAAAATCTACTGGAAATAAAAACAATTTTTAGCAAAGCTGCAGGATATAAAACAAACCCACATAAATAATTTGCATTTCTATATATTACTAACAAAGACCAACAGCAAAAGTATGAAAGATAAATTCCATTTAAAATTACTGTAGACATTATAAAATATTTGGGTGTGTCTACCTGCCAAAACAAACCCAGGGCCTATATAAACATAACTACAAAACACTTTCACACAAATAAAGTAATATCTAAATAATTGGAAAAACATAAGTTGCTCAAGTTAATATAATAAAAATGATGATTCTACCTAAATTAATTTACTTATTCAGTGCCATATGAAAAAAGCTACCAAAAATTATCTTATGAAGCTAGCAAAAATAATATCAAGATTCATCTGGAAGAACAAAAGGTACAGAATAATAGGGGAATTCATGAAAAGAAATGCTAGGGAAGGTGGCCTAGCCATACAAGATCTTAAATTGTATTAAAAGCAGCAGTAATCAAAAATATTTCCTACTGGCTAAGAAATAGAGGGGTGAATCAGTGGAATAAGTAAGGTACACATGATGCAGTAGTCAATGACTATAGTAATCAGTTGTTTGATAAACCCAAAACCGCAGCTTCTGGGATAATAACTCACTATTTGACAAAAACTGCTGGGGAAAAAACTGGAAAAGAGTATGGCAGAAACTGGGCATGGACCAACATCTGACACCATATACTAGAATAAATTCTAAATGGGTATATGGTCTAGGTATAAAGGCCAATACTATAAACAAATTAGGGGAGCAAGGAATAGTTTATCTGTCAGATTTATGGAGAATAGAGGAATTTATGACCAAACAAGAGATAGAGAACATTATGAAATGCAAAATAATTTTAATTACATTAAATTGAAAAGGTTTTGCATAAGCAAAGCCAATGCAACCACGATTAGCAGGGTAGTAGAAAACTGGGAAAGATTTTTTTTTATAAACACTGTCTCTGATAAAGGCCTTATTTCTAAAATATACAGAGAACTGAGTCAAATTTATAAGAATACAAGCCATTCCCCAGTTGATAAATAGTCAAAAATTATGAACAGGCAGTTTTCAGAGGAAGAAATTAAAGCTATCTATAATCATATGAAAAAATGCTCTAAATAACTATTGATTATAGAAATGCAAATCAAAACAATCTGAGGTGCCACATCACACCTATCCTATTGGCTAACATGACAAAACAAGCAAATGACAAATGTTGGAGAAGATGTGGGAACATTAGAACCCTAATTCATTGTTGGTGGAGCTGTGAGCTGATCCAAACATTCTGGAGAGCAATTTGGAACTATACCCAAAGGGCTATAAAATATGCATACCCTTTGATCCAGCAATACCACTTCTAGGACTATATACCAAAGAGATCATACAAATGGGAAAAGGACCCACATGTACAAAAATATTTATAGCAGCTCTTTTTGAGGTAGCCAAGAACTGGAGATTGAGGGGATGTCCATCAATTGAGGAATGACTGAACAAATTGTGGTATCTGAATGCAATGGAATACTATTGTGCTATAAGAAATGATGCATAGGCAGACTTCAGAAAAACCTGGAAAGACTTAAAATGAACTGATGCTGAGTAAAGTGAGCAGAACCAGGAGAACATTATAGACAGTAACAACCACAGTGTGCAAGGACTGACTTTGATAGACCTAGCTCTTCTCAGCAATGCAAGGATCTAAAATATTTCCAAAGGACTCATGATGAAAAATGCCATCCACATCCAGAGAAAGAACTACAAAGTCAGAATGCAGAGAGAAACAGACTATTTTCTCTTTTGTTTTGTTATGTTTTGTTTTCTTTCCCATGATTTCTCCCATTCATTATAATTCTTCTATGCAATATGACTAATGTGAAAATGTGTTTAATCGGAATATATGTGTAGAGTCTATATCAGATTGCTTGCTGCCTTGGGGAGGAGGGGAGAGAGGGAGAAAATTTAAAACTTATGGAAGTAAATGTTGAAAACTGAAAACAAATAAATTAATAAATTGAAAAAATGTGAATGTAAGTAATTTTTTTAAAGTGCTGAAAGGCAAGGTAGAACTAGATTGTAAAGGGATTTAAATTGGGGAGGCAACATTTTATTCTAGATGAAATCACAAGCCATTGAAGATTCTTGAGTAGGAAAATGGCATTGTCAGACTGGTGGCATGTCTACAAGTTTTTGGCAGCTCTGTGAAGGATGGATTGGGTAAAATGGAGACTGGAAGCAAGGAAATTGGCAGACTATAGGATAGTGGTCATTATCAGGAGAAAAGAGGACAGATATCAGTGATGTACAGGCAAAATAGAAAATATTTGCTAACTGTAGCATATGCAAGGACACACTCTGGTAAAACCATATTGACAGATGGGCTAACCAGGCTAAGGGTAATTAACAGGTCTCAAATCCATACAGTGAGTCGGGGGAATGCCTATCCTGAGTATGTGAAGACTCCCCCTGGTATAGTGGGCAGATGAGAAAAATTTGTTCAAATAGCCATGAAGGTGGCTGAGTCAGGCACTGAGAAGTGCTTAGTACTTGGTTAGAAATTGAGGATTCCAAGGTAATTCACTGAATCCTGTGTCATTGCCAGTCATCTTGACTTTTGTCTTGACACTGGACTTTAATGACTCTGGAAGAGAAAGTGAGACTGATAACTGTGAACTTCTGCCTCACTTAAACCCAAGACCAAATATCACCCATGATGTCATTGATCCTCTTCCAAAATGAAGATTGAACAACGACCAGATCTCTTTTGATACCTCATCATGGCATGAAGATGTTTCTGAATTCTCAAAGACTATACCCACCTATTCTTGTCGGCGTAATAATATTGAAAAGATATCAAGCATGAACCTTCAGTGACAAAACTTTTATGTCTATTTCCCAAGGACCAGCCCCATCTGGCTACAGGGGGATTTTTTTTCCATCACAGCCCACTATTGAGATATGTGTTGGTGGATGTTGTACTTACACTGAGGCAGTTCAGTTCAATTCAACATGCATTTAACAAGAGTACACCATGTCCTTGGCATGCTATTATGTGCTAAAGGTCACCAAGACAATAATAGATCCTTAATGTATTGAATATAAATAAATATATAATATATTAAACATAAACATAAAATAACATATAAGACATGGTTTCTGGTCATTTTTATACTGATGAGTTTTGTCTGGCTCTTCTCTTTATTGAAACCTAAGGTGTAAGGTGATGTTAGAAAATTGCTGTAAACTAAAATAGAAAGAATTCCTCTGGGCTATATTTTGACCTAGAAAACCACAAATGAACATTATCTATGTTGTATTTTATTTAATTAATTGACGTATTTAAGTATTTCCCAATTACATTTTAATCTGGTTGGAGCCTCATTCAGTAGTTTTGCAGGCAGACTTACAACTTGAAACAAAAGTTTGACTCCAGGGGTGACTAGGTGGCACAGTGAACAGAGCACCTGCCCTGGAGTCAGGAGGACCTGAGTTCAAATCTGGCCTCAGACACTTAACACTTACCAGCTATGTGACCTTGGGCAAGTCACTTAACCCCAATTTCCCCAACTTCCAGAGCAAAAAATCCAGAAAGTTTGACTCCTTTGGTATAGAAGAAAGAACATCTGACTCAATATCAGGAAACCAGATTCTAGCTCTGGTTCTACCACTAACTAGGCATATGAACTTTAGGAAGTCATTTACCTTTTCTGGGTTGTAGCTTCTATATCTGTAAATTAGGGAAATGAGGGTAGGTTATCAACAAGACCCTCAGTTCTGTCTTTCTGTGATATAGCCTAACGTGATTGAAATCTAGTGAAAGCTTTTCTCATATAGATTCCTACCTCCTTGTAAATGGTGTTTTCATGAACTTCTAACTATCCATTTAAAAGAACAACTCAATCATAAATTTGCTATTCCTTAATTTTCAGTGCCTTTTTTCTAGTAGCCTCTCAGTGAGTGTTTGTCTTACTTCAACAAAGAATGATAGGATGATTTTGTTATTTGTTGGCAGCGTAGGTAGATAGATAGATGGACAGATGGACGGACATACGGACGGATGGATGGATGGGTGGGTGGGTGGATGGATGAATGGATGGATGGAT
>JAQQSW010012400.1:0-12535 GCA_028646575.1 Pseudocheirus occidentalis
AGTATCTTGATTTCTCATAAAGTCATTTGCTTCCATTTGCTCCTCTCTAATTCTGAAGGGATTATTCTACTCAGTGAGCTTTTGAGATTCTTTTTCCATCTGGTGAATTTGACTTTTTAAGGCATTCTTCTCATTGGCTTTTTGGGCCTCTTTTGCCATTTCAGTTAATCTATTTTTTAAGGTGTTATTTTCTTCAGTCAGGTTGTTGACTCTCTTTTCATGATTTTCTTGCATCATTCTCATTTCTCTTCCTAATTTTTCCTCCCCTTCTCTTATTTGGTTTTCAAAATCCTTCTTAAGCTGATCTATGGCTTGTAGGCAGTCTTCATGTTTCTTGGAAGCTTTTGGTGTGGGAGTTTTGACTGTGTTGTCTTCCTCCCATTCCATGCTTTGATTCTTTTTGTCCCCAAAAAAGGATTCTAGAGTTTGGTTTCTGTTCTTACTTTGCTTCCTTTGCCTGCTCATGTTGTCAGTGAATTACCTGATTTTTTTTAGCTCTGCGGAACTCTTCTTCCAGGGGAGAAATCTCTGTCCCAAATTGCTGGAGTTTTCTCAGCTGCTAGAGCTATTAGGAGGCTGCTGCAGCTCCCACCAGCTTTGGCTCACTGGAAATGCACCCCAGGACCACCACCCAAGACTACCATCCAAATCCAGGCCACTCAATGGAAGAGCACTTAGCCTCTGAATGATTGCTTGGCCTCCCTGCAGTCTGCAGGCCGGGAGCTTCTGAAGCAGCCATGTGGAGGCAGCTGCAGGGCCTCTGCTTCTGCCACTTCCTTACCCTGGAGGTAGTTCGGCCAGACTCCTTTTCTCCCCCGAATATAGCTGAATTCTGCTGACCTTTCACTTAGTCTTTGTTTCTTATGGCTTGATAAGTCTGGAAACTGCTACAGCTGCCACTGATCCACTCTCCTGAAGGCTACAGCTGTGGCTCGTCCTGGCTGCCCTGGGGCCAAGCTGTGGTTTTAGGCTGGGCTGGTTTTGGCTCCCAACTTGCTCAGATGAGCTCTCCTGCCAAGCTGCCCTCAGCATATATGTTTTTCTGTATTTTTGTGTGAGTTTTGGAGTCCTAAAATTTGTTTAGAGTCATATTTTATGGGGATTTGAGGTGGCTATGTGCAAACTGCAAAATCTTGCTGTTTCTACACTGCCCTCTTGGCTCTGTCCTCCTAGGGTTCCATCCCTTTCTTAAGTCCAATGTTTTTGCCATTCCAGGGATATTGTCCTGATGTTTCCCTTTCTGTTCTATCTCAGTCACTGCCCTCTTCAGACTCTCTTTATCCTCAAGCTCCTCTTCTCCTTGAGACTCTAGCTAACTCTGGTTCCCCTTCCCTCCTCCCATCCTCAAGGGCAGGAAAGGTTCTCATTTTTGAGTGCCAAAGTTCCATCCACCAACAACCAGGAGTGTGACCAGGTTCTTGTTGCTGAGGAAAAAGAAGAGAGATAGTACAGGTAAATCCTCCCCAGCAAATACCCCAGAAGCAGCTTACTACCATATTTATTCAGTTTTTGAGTTCTGGTGGAGAGAGAGCCACACACATACCCAGCAGGGACTCCCACCCTGAGAATTCTCTTCCTTAAAGGGAGTGATCTGTCTTAGAGAAATGGCTATCCCACTTTCCACAGCAGTGGATAAACCTGAGATTGGAACCTCTATCTCTGGGGTTCTCAGCCCACCAAAGTACGTTCCCAAAGCAAGTGAGTAGGGAAAGGAGGAGGCATGAAGAGGGCAGCCCAAGAAGTGTTTCCAATTCCACAGCCACAAATGTGCATCCAATTTGATAAAAATATTTATGCTTGTACTCCAGGGACAAACTCAATCAGACATCTATAGGAATCTCAGAAACATTTTCTTTTTCTCTTTTCTTTCTCAGTCCAGATTATAAAAAGATTTAGTTCCTCTTTAAATTAAGAAAAGGAATAGGCTCCCCATGTGGATTTGAGTCATTCCTCTGTATACCCACCAAGACAGATGATTTCCTAAGGTAATGCTCATCCTCAGGGCTGGGTTTCCTCTTTCTTGTCTCAGTCTAGCTGGGTTTTACCATCATCATAATACTGAGCATCCTTGGAGATGGTGTTGATTCCCTTTTACAAACTAGGAAATTGAGGACTGGAGGGATCAAGAAACTCATCCAGAGTACTGAGAGGGACAGCTCTTCACCTAAGTTTTTAAGGGGTACTTCCAGGTCTTATTAACACACTGGTATGATAAGACTTCTGCTCTTCCCATTCTGGACCTTGAATCTATGGCAGAAAGACAGATCACCAAAGGGATCTGAGTGTGGGAGACTCACCCAGGATAATACACTCCACTCTCCTTGCTGATGGAGCAGACCTGCAGCCTTGAGGCCACATGTGGCCCTCTAGGTCCTCAAATGCACCCTTTGATTGAATCCAGTTTGGATTCACACATGTGGCCTCAGGCCACAAGTTTCCCACCCCTGGCCTTGGAGTTTACCTAGGCAAAAGCAATGCTCGCAATTATCAGCATCTGGAGCATGAGTATTGTGTGGTCATATGAGTAAAATGGAGAAGTGAAGTAAAGATCCAGATAATTCAGGCAGAGAGAAAAAAAAATGCCAACCCATTGTTGAGGGAAAGAAGACAGCTTAGCCCATATCACCCAGACTTTGTAGTTCTACAGCGTCAGGCTTTGATTCTCCCTTCCCCACATTAACCCTCTTCTTTTGTCCACATTGACCTAGGTTACAGCCACAGCAAACAGATCGGGGGTCCATGCTTCCTTCTGATTTATGCCTCCCACAGTCTGTCCTCTCTACCCTCCTCCACTCCTGGGTCCGTTGCCCATCTGTTCTCAGAACTGGCTACCAACTCCTCTTTTTTTTTCTTTTTGGAGGGCAATTGGGGTTAAGTGACTTGCCCAAAGTCACACAGCTAGTAAGTGTGTCAAGTGTCTGAGGTCACATTTGAACTCAGGTCCTCCTGACTCCAGGGCTGGTACTCTATTCACTGTGCCACCTAGCCACCCCCTGACTGCTCTTTCAAGGCCTGGAATCTCAGGTAGAGAACATCATCATTCCACTCATGAGGGGCAATCTTGTTGTTGCTCATGGTGGCAAAGGCACAGATGAGGTGGGTGCACGTGCACGGGCCCACATTTTCAAGCACGTACTTGGCAGGGTCTGGCCGGTACTGGGACCAGTTGGTAAAATAACACATGAACTTGAAGGTCGCACCTGGAAAAGAAGAGGAGCAGATGCCATGACATCAAGGGGATGACTTCTGGAAAGCAGACCCCCAGATTCTCAGCCTAAGAAGGGCTCAAACTGAGGCGTGGACTCACAGGAGCTGGAGTTGGGAGGAACCTTAAGAATCAGCTGCTCCCTCCACAAGCACATACAAGGATCACAGATTTAGAGCAGTTTACAATGAACGCTTTGAGCATGAGCCCAGAAATGTGATTCACTCATGAGAACAAAATTTATGACAGCATAGTTCCCAAATTAACAGCCTGCTGAAGCTTTTCAGTTGTCTCTTTAGAGGTGGACTTTGGAGTCTATCTGCTCCAACCCCCTAGTGTGACAGATGAGGAAGCTGAGGATCAGAGAGTTTAAATGACTAGGCGAGGAGTCCATGTCCCATTGTCTAATTCCAGAACTCCTTCCATTGTACTATCCTGCTTCTCAAGTCTGATGAGACTAAACACTAAAGTTTTTCCTGGACCCTTTCTCTTGTTGACCCAGAGTGGGGTGGGACTGGGTGGCAAGTATGATATATCCATTGCCTTCTTGGAACCTTTGCTCCCTCCGTCCAACTGCCATGTCATCATGAAGGCTGAGCCTCAAACCTCACCAGAGTTCATCTACTCCTTCCTCAGGAAGGGATACTAAGGACCATGGAGACACTATAACTCAGGTGCACCCCTCCCAGTTGGTGCTTTCTAGAAAGTAACCCCTCCATCTCCCCAGACTTCCTCTGTACATTGGTTTAGGGAGTGGGGGAGAAGGACAAAGGAAGAGTTCTGATTAGAGATAGGTTCATGGGGATTGAATTATAATGATACTGTCTAGTTCACCTTTTATTACAGACAGGATTACAGATTCAGAACTATTTACAATGGCTTGAGCATTAAACTGAAAATGGAGGCTCCACCTTCCTCCAGCCCCCAAAACAACCCTGAAGTCGCAGCAGGAACTTAGGGACCCCTGGCCCCATCGTGAACCAACTGGTGGCTGCTGGGGGATGGGTGTTACTATACTTACCGAGCTGCAGCTGCAGCAGTAAGACCAGACCTGCTGAACAAAGGACAGTCTGCTTTCCATCTGCCCTGCCTGGGGTGACCACAGGCTTCCCCTCAAACATGGAATAGACCTGCTGGCCTTGCTTTGCCGCTCAGTTCAGTATAAACACCCATTTCCCAGTTACTTAATCCTGCATTGATTATGTGCGTTGCAGACTCTCTACTTATTACTCGGAGTATTTTATGACTTCTGGGCAAAAAGAGACCCCCAGCTTCAAAAGTCGTAGCACATAGCAGGCCTCCAAGTTTTTCTTTTATCAATCTATACCCATAAACCTTTGTATGCAGGCTATCTGCCAGAATTGGTTTACATGGTAATACAGAAAGCTTCAACAGCTTAAATTTACATAAACATCCCATGAAACAGGCAGGACCCTCCACAGTTGATTCTCTTTTACAAACTAGGAAATTGAGGACTAGAGGGATCAAGAAACTCATCCAGAGTTGCACAGCCTCGTGCACAGAGAGGGGCAGCTCTTCACCTAAGTTTTTAAGGAGTACTTCCAGGTCTTATTAACACACTGGTATGACAAGACTTCTGCTCTTCCCATCCTGGACCTCGAATCTATGGCAGAAAGACAGATCACCAAAGACAATAAACTGGGATCTGAGTGTGGGAGACTCACCCAGAATAATACACTCCACTCTCCTTGCTGATGGAGCAGACCAGCAGAATGGGTAATCCAAAAATCAGCTTATATTCTCATAGCCAGCTTCGGGCTAGAAGGAAACCATTTGGTGTCAAAGTGAAGGAAAGAACTGGCTTGGGGGCTTGAGCTACTTACCAGACCATAGCAGCATCTTTCACATTTACTCTGTAGCCCCAGCCCACGGTGCCATGTTGCCTGGAGCCTTCTACATAGGTGAAGAAAGGGGTCCTTATCACTGTGAAAGGAAAAGAACTGCCACAGGCCACAGCTGTGGGCACCCAGAGACTGCAAATCACATTTGCTCTGTTCCCAAGGGCCTAGAGTCAGGCTGTCCTAGCGCTGTAACTATAAACGAAGTGCCCCTCAAGCTCCCAATCTCCTATGGAGAGATCGAGGGACCCCTAAACACCTAGCTCTGCCCTCCTTCCTACTTAAAACAATTACAGAAACACTGGAATTGTTTGGGGGTGGATTAGGATTAGACTTTCCTAGGTTGACCAAGGGAGGCATGAAGCCAGGTGTGCTAGAAAGAAACCTGGATCTCGGGGAGGCTAGGTGGCGCAGTGAATAGAGTACTGGCCCTGGAGTCAGGAATACCTGAGTTCAAATCCGGCCTCAGACACTTAACACGAAAAACTAGCCGTGTGATCTTGGGCAAGTCGCTTAACCCCAACCTGCCCTCCAAAAAGCAAAAAAAAAAAACAAAAAAAAAACCTGGATCTCTGAATGCTAAAATCATAGCCCCATGGATTCATACGGAAGAGATCATCAGGATCAAATGCCTGTGCCTGCGTTACAGATAAGAGACCCAGAAAGGTGGAGTGGCTTCCCAAGGATGTCAGAAGTGCTGAGTGTGAAAATACAATCTTAATGTGACCTTGGAAAAATTGCATCACCATTCTGAACTTCTCCCTTCCCTATCAAACAGAAAGGTGCAAGATTATAATGATAAAACAGCATTTTAGAGTTCACAAAGTACTTTTTTTCCTTTTTTAAGCAATATTTTATTTTCCCCAGTAACATGTAAAGACAACTTTTAACATTCATTTTTTTAAGAAAATTTGAGCTCCAAATTTTCCTCTCTCCCTCACCTCCCTCCTTCCCTGAGACAGTACACAATTTGATATAGGCTATACATGCTCAATCATACAAAACATATTATCATATTAATTGTATAATGAAAAAATATACAAACCTATAGGAAAAAAAAAACCACACCAAAACTACAGAAAGTGAAAAACAGTACATTTCAATTTTCATTCAGACCGAAGATTCTGACTCTATCAGTTCAGGGCATTTGTTCTTTGGCATTTGGATTCAGTCACACTTGAAGACCTAGAGGGCCACTGTGGCCTTGAGGCTGCAGGTTCCCCACCCCTGGTGTAAACCCTTTAAGAAGCTAATGAGATCTTAGACTACATGTCCGGGACTACAGAAGCGTTAGTGCCACTAAGCCCACATCTGGAGTTTTGTTCCGAGTGTCACTGATAAACTGAAGAGTGTCCAAGGGCCAACCAAGATGGCAAAGGACCTCAAGTTTGTGTCTGTCCTTGGTTGAAGAAACTGGGGATATTTAGCCTGGAAAAGACATAGAGAAGATGTTGGATGTTTTCAAGGATTTGAAGAGTTGTCATCAGTAAGTCAGTCAGTGAGTACCTACTATGTGCCAGGCAATGAGTTTACTAGGAGCCAGAGATGCAAAGAAAGGGGAAGCAATCAACAACAACAACAAAAAACCATGGCCTTCTGCACCACTGAGGTGGTGCGGTGAATAGAGCACCAGCCCTGGAGTCAGGAGGACCTGAGTTCAAATTTGGATCAAACACTTATAACACTTACTAGCCATGTGACCTTGGGCCAGTCACTTAACCCCAATTGCTCTGCCTTCCCCCCTGCAAAACAAAACAAAACAAAACAAAAAACCATGGCCTTCTCTCAAAGAGTTCATCATCTAATGGGGGAGACAGGCAAACAAACAAGACATATACAGGATGAATTGGAGATAATCTTAGAGGGAAGGTACTAAAATGGAAAAGGACCAGGGAGGGCTTCTTGCAGAAGGTGGGACTCGAGGAGAGATTTGGAGAAAGTCGAGGAAGGCAAGAGATGAAGATGAGGAGGAAGAGTGTCTCAGGAATGGAGGGAGGACGGTAAAAAACATTCAGAGTCAGGAAGTGGAGGATCAGCAAGTGTCATCAGATTATAGAGGAGAAGAATACAGTGGAGAATAGTATATAGTGAGAAAGAGTAGAGGGTAAGAAGTCTGGAAAGGGAGAAAGAGGCAGGTTAGGAAAAGCCACACAGGATTGTAAATTTGACCTTGGGATTTAGAGGGAGTCACCGGGGGCTCTTGAATGGGCTTGGGGATGGATGGTGGGATGTACAAATTGATGGCTGAGAGAAGAATGATTTGGAGCAGAGGGAAACTTGGGGTAGAGAGACCAACCAAGAGGAATTAGATTTGTCCTGCTGGGCTCCAAAGGGCAGAACCAGGAGTGGTGTGTGGCAAATACAGAGAATCCAGCTTGGGCTTTGTATCAGCCAAAACTTTCTCACAATTAAAGCTGTCTCATAGTGGAACTGGGCTGCTACAGGAGGCATCACACACACACACACACACACACAAATGCTGGAGGTCTTTAGGTAATGGGTGGATAGATATTTGTCAAGTCAGTTTGTAGAGGGGGATTCTTAGTCAAATATGGTCAGACTAGATGCTTTCTGAAGCTTCTGAATTCTTAGAAATTCCATGATTCTGTGAAAAGGGACAAAGAAAGAAAGAATAGAAAACAGTAACTTCCTCTCCACTTTTCTTACTCAGTTCACTGACCTGGGCACTTGAGAGAGAGTCAGAGAGAAAGATAGACAGAAAAATATAGATGTGGGAAGCGGGGAAGAGATGGACAGAGACAGAGACAGAGACAGAGACAGAAGCAGAGACAGAGACAGAACGTTGAAGACACCTAGCAAGCAACAGGGACAAAACATCCATTGAGCTAAAACAGTCTTCAATCTGTTAATAGAGGGAATGGGGTAATTCTTCGTTTAGTTTAATAGAGACGAGATATTTTCTACAGCAGGAGGTTGATCTCCCTAATTACTTCTTATTTAATCTGATGCTTCCAAAACTAAAAAGGGCTTACAGTTACGAGGTAATAAACGCCCTGGTTATAGGAAAGATTTTAAAAAAAATCTAAGTATTATTAACAGGATTTTTACTGAGCCCGTCTCAAACCTGAGAATGACTTCACAGCAGGCCAGGGACAAAGTGCCAGTAATCAAGTAGCCATTTAATTAATTCGTTTTGTGATGAGGAACAGATTTGCAAATCTGGAATTCTCTTGATAAGAATTCCTCCTTGCTAAAGTGAAGAGAGATTGTATACATAAATCACAAGTGGGAAGGGAGGGAGGAAGGTGGCAATGGTTCTCAGGACCAGAGAGGTTTCCCACGACCAGCCCACAAATCCCACAATGCTAAAGTACAGGTGTCCTGAAGTTCTGTGGGAACAGCATTGTTCAAGTCTTTGGGGATCATTACTTGATGGGTCACAGGACCAGAGTTCTGTGACTGTAACAGGCCCCACATTCTTTGATTTGCTTCACTTGATGTACACAGGCAGAAGGGTGCCAGTGATTGTGAGCGCTGTCAAAGATTTAAAATATCATTTTTAGCTGTGGTGTAAGCTCTCTCACAAGAGAGGAAATTCTGGAAAATCTAATCTGTTAGTACATTCGTTATGCATATCACATTGATTATTATAAAGATCATCATTCCAATCACACTATCAATTAAGCAACTAGCTGATAACTCAGTTATTTTAAGCTCTAGTCCCTAAATAACTACTTGTTTACCATACTGTTTATGGACAAGCTGACTGACTGATTCCAGTTTCTATTTAGAAAAAAAAATTTTTTTTAGTTCAGTTCTCTAGCACAGCAGGCTAGGCTGAGACCATAGAGATGAGCTTTTTCCTGTGCTCCTGGTTTGTACCAGATTCATTGCTCTGAACTTTTCTGTCTTCTCCATAGGTGAACTGGGGTCTCTGCTGCTTCAGTCCTAACTTCCCGCCTTTGATTTTACTTTTGTCTACAGCCTAATGAATCTTCCCCCACAAAGGGGGAGGCAAGAGTGCAAGGTATCTAAAAGTGAGCCAGAGTGTAAACGTTAATCTGATATGATATGAGGGAGTTTTCTTCCCACAGAGAAAAGTTGATGTTAAACAACAAAAGATCATGGTGTTCCCTTGGAGCAGGTCTGCTTCAAGCATACGTATCCCTGATTCAAATGCCAACTGAACATGCCAAAAGGGAAAGGTACCACATCTCCTTAATACCTACCCCTGAGTTATCTATTTTAATTCCTGAATTCCCTAACTAGCTCCTAGGACTTCAAACCTTTGCCTCTTCTCTCTCTTCCAGGTATTTCTAACTTGAGTTTTAAAAGGACACACATTGGGGCGGTTAGGTGGAACAGTGAATAGACCACAGGTCCTGGAGTCAGAAGGACCTGAATTCAAATCCAGCCTCAGATGCTTAACACTTACTAGCAGTGTGACCTTGGACAAGTCACTAACCCCAATTGCCCTGCCTTCCCCCTCTAAAAAGCAGGGGGAAAAAAAGGCTACACATCAAGATAGTTTCTCCTGTATCAACTCATGGAGAGTTGATTGTTAAATTTTCACTGTGAGCATTTACACCTCAAAAATCATTGAAAGCTACAAACGAGGACTTGTCTCAGTGATTGTCTAATGTTAAGAAAGTGATAGAGGGAATGTTAACAGTGCAGATGAAATGTAAAAGTGTAGCCGTTGCCTATATTTGAGCAGGGGGGAGCTGGTTGTGAAAAATTTACCAGCATAGAATTAGGGCTAGAGTTCCTACCCTAACCATGCTCTAACTGTTCCAAACTTCACTTCTCAGGAGAATTATCATTCTAGTCTTCCACTTAACTTCTCAAAGGGGCCAGATCCTTATTCCCTCTGAATATTCTGAAACCAACAAGAGAAATCGCAGGTTAAATAAACTGGATTAAACAACCCAAGTCTGAAACAATCTAAATTTTCTCCCCTGTGATTTTCTGGATTTTTTAGGTTTAGAAAAAGAATGGGAGCTGTATGGTGGAAGCTGAATTGTCTGAGATATTTTAACATAAAGGTTAAGATCATTAATGTTAGACTATGGTAGGACTTTTAATGAAAAGACAGTTGACTTCTTTTCAGAAAACATATCACAGGATGAGGATTCAAGTGGAAACACACCCAGAACAGCGTGGAAAATGAGTGTTAAGTGTGAGTTTGTGAGACCCGGGAAACACAGGGTAATAGCAGAGCCATTAGAAAACTTTTCAGTGACCCTTCGGACTAGGGATTGAGTAGGAAGCAGCTGCCTCAGTGTCTACAGAAGGAGTGGGTGAACCCACATCCATCAAATAATGAGACTGCTCCCTGTCCTCTCTGTGATTTTGATATGGGGGATTCCTGATGGTCCTTCGCAAATGGTCCCTCCGTTCATCTGTTCCCTCAGAGAAATGGAAATTGGGAAACTCAGCTCTTAGTGGAAGTGGTTGGAGAGTGGAGATTTCAGACCTTTACCAGAGAACATTGTATTCAGTCCCTCCAAGGTTTAATGTAATATCTTTTCATTTCCATTTATTTAATGTGTAATAATCTATAACAGTGGGTAGCCAGCCCTTAGAGGTCACACAAGTTGAAACATAGATGAGATCAAAGTGGGAATCCAGGGAGAGGGAATCAGGGCAGAAATGCAATCAAAATAAATTATAACATTTATATTTTCAACCCTGGACTAAAGATGAGAAAGAACCAGGATTAAGGCATTAATAAGCTGAGAGCCACAAGGAACTCAAGCTGATCTTTTCCCACTATCTCAGAGGAATAGACATTCACAAAGAAGGCTGAAAGCCAAAGGGACCCAGTTCAAGACCAAGCAGACAATCCATGTCTACAAATATGCTAGAAAAAACACAGAAGTTGGAACATCTGGGGTTGGACATGCCATGTTAAGATTCCTATTTGCTAAGAATTCCTTTCTTAGCAGCAACTCCAAACCACACTCCGTCATGCTACAAGAATCACTGTTCTCTGGGGACCCAGTATGTCCTTGCATGTGGGTAAAAAATGGTTCACAAAGTTGCACCAATTCCTTCACATGAAAACTGTAAAATGAATTTTAAGTCCTCATGCACTCATTGCTTACCAATAGAAAGGGGGCCCAGATGTATCCTGTATTTTTATAGGAACTGATCTTGAATTCATTGTAAATGAGTTGATTCTATGAGAAGTGATGAAGTGACCCTCCCAGGGATATAAGATGGGGAAGGTCCCAATATCAGGAGAATGGTTGATAAGCTCCCCCATTCAGTTTAATGAGCTTACAGGGTAAAGAGCCTCTGGGACATCTGTTGGACATCACCCCCATAGAGAGAAGAAAAGAACAAACATTTATACTTAATATAAATTAAAATGATTAAGTTAAATTAATATAAATTAAAATAAATTTAAAATAAGCCTCTTATGTGCTGGACTACACTAGAACTCTCTCCAAGATGATCTGGCTAGCTAGGGCTCTGAGAAGATTGAACTCTCATCAGAGTCACTCCACCAATAGCTAACATTTATCCAGAATTGTAGGGTTTGCAAAAAGCCTTCTATGTGCTCTCTCATTTGATCCTCCCACAATCCTGTGAGAGGTGCTATTATTATCCTCATGTTATAGAAGAGAAAAGTAAGGCTGAATGAGGTTAAGACTTGGCCAGAGTCACACAGCACATATTTGAGGCAGGATTTGAACTCAGGGCTTCCTGTCTCCAGATACATTTCTATTCACCATGTCACTTAGCTGCTAAATGCTTCTCACCCCTTTTTGCCTTTTGTGCAGAGCCTTTCTTTTAGGATTCGTCTTTCCCCTCCCTCAGCCCTGGAGCAGTTAACGACGCCTTACAGCAGAAGCACAAGCCAAGTTTCATGTCTTTGCCCATGGACCTCAAATTCCTGGCCACTTTCTCACTTTGTTTCCCTTTCTGGATGCATAACTTGTTTAGGGACAAAGGTTAGGATATTACACCTACCCCACATGGTCAACACGACAGAGGGCAGAGGGAAAGCTCTGGTGGGGGCAGAAAATCTACAAGACTAATTTCCCCTTGGGATATCTACTTTCCCTGGGGCCCTGCTCTCCCTCCTGGCGACCCCCTTGCCCAGACCACCATTTCACAAGGGGCCCCAGTAAAGCTCACAGCACTCCTGACGACCCACAGACATGTCTGGCTTTTCCACCTCTTCACAAGACACCTTGAGTACCCTGTCCTCCCCACCTATCTACCCCCCCCTCCCCAGTTCCACTTTATGCATTATCTTTCTCTATTAGAATATAAGCTCATGGATGATGACTGTCTTCTTTAAAATGTATTCATATCCCCCTTGCTTATCATAGCTCCACACATAGCAAGCTCTTAATACATGCTCTATCATCTGTTTATCATCTATCATCTATCTTTCTACCTTTTCCTCTTCTCTTTTCCCCTTTCCCCTTTCCCCTTACCCCTTTCTTCTTCTTCTTCTTCTTCTTCTTCTTCTTCTTCTTCTTCTTCTTCTTCTTCT
>JAQQSW010012401.1:0-12534 GCA_028646575.1 Pseudocheirus occidentalis
TTTTTTTGCTTTCCCTTTACAAGATATACACCTGGGTTTTGGAGACCCTGATAGGCAAAACTTCTGAGAGCTCCTGGGAGCTGGTCAAACAGAACCTGTAAACAAAACAAACAACTGCTGAGCTGCAGGAGACCCAATCATTACTTAAGAAACAAAGTCATGTCTTCTGGCCTCAATCATTTCTCATTTCAAATGAAATGTTGTTGGATAGAAGGGATCAGAAGGAGCCAGGCAAGTGATGCTCTGACAGTTGCCATCTAAGATAATTAATTAGTTCCTCTGAAGCTTGGAGGGTTTGTCTGGGGTGCTCTGAGAAGAAAGGCTTCTCGAGAGTCTGGCAACAGGAGGTATGGGGGTGAGGGCAGAGCAACTCCAATAAAGGCATTTGTGGTTTTGGTGACGCTAACTTCAATTTCTTGAAATAAACTCTCTCTGTCACCCCCATAGAAAGCTCGCAGGCAAGTTCTGGCACAGCTGAATATGAAGTAAAACTGTTGAGCAGCTGGCCTTGATGGAGTTGCACTGACATTTTGGGGATGAGAACTTCAACTGATGGCTCATAGAGTTTCCTTACCACTTTTTAAGAGGATGATAGAGTTAGAGATTTAAGGGACCTTATACATTGGACAGCTGGGTGGCTCTAGGTGGCAAGTAATTTAACCCTGTTTGCCTCAATTTCCTTACCTGAAAAATAAGCTGGAGAAGGAAATGGCAAACCACTTCAGTATCTTTGCCAAGAACAACATTGTAATGACTGAATAGCAACAAGAAACCTTAGGGATCATCTTGTCCCAGCCCTTCATTTTACAGATGAGGAAACTGAGGCTGAGAGAGGTTAAGAAACTTATCCAAGGTCACATAGATAAGAAATATCTGAGATGGAATTTGAACCCAAGACTGCAGAGCTAATAAACTTTCTACTGTGTCAAGCTGCCTCCTCCTTACAGATCAATGTAATGTCAAAAAAAAAGAGGTATTTTGTGTTTATTTTATTGAGTTTTGATTAAACAATCCTACGTCTAGCATTATAAATGAGGTTAGAGCTCATCCAGTCCAATACCTTCATTTTACAAAGAAGGTAACCAAGGCCCTGAAAGATAGGGTCGCTGACCAGAATCAAAACTTACGTTTCAACTCAGATTATTTGACAAACTAGAAAGTTCATGAGAAGGCACCTGGGACCATGGCGGAGCTGGAGGTCTCCAGACACACATACGGTGCTAGAAGCTGACTGCGGAAACATCTAGTAGGGCAGAGAAAACCTGAGAAAGAGGACGACTGCCTCCGTCAAATATTTGGAGGGTTGTCTTATAGAAGAAATATTAGACTCTTGTTCAGTCATTTCAGTTATGTCTGACCCTTTGTGACCCCATTTGAGGTTTTCTGGGCAAAGATATTGGAGTGGTTTGTCATTTCTTTCTCCCGTTCATTTTACAGATTAGAAAACTGAGGTAAACGTGGTTAAGTGACTTGCCCAGGGTCACACAGCTAGTGAGTGAGACCTGATTTGTACTAAGGTCTTCTTGACTCTAGGCTCAGTCCTCTATCCACTGAGCCACCTACAGGCCCCATTAGCATCTAATTAAATGCAAAGTCCTCAGGGGCAGTCACTGTTGCCTTGTTCTCTTTGTATCCCTAGAATCTAGTGAATTGGTTGATATACGATAGACACCTAATGATATTTGTTTAGTCATTGATTAAGGAGGCTTATTGCACTTGGCCCTAGGGGTGAGAATTAGGAAAGATGTAAAGAAGTTCATTTCTTGTCTCTCCCTCAGGGGATGGGGGTCAAGGTGTCTTTTTTCTAACCTCTATCTGCCTAACAATACTTTGACAGAAGCAAACTCCACATCCTCCTCCATAAGAGGGCTCTATCCATTTACCACCCTTTCCCAACCTTTGGCATCACTTTACACAAGGAAACATTTTTACAAATAGAGCTTTACAAAGGTAGAATGAGTTGTTTCAGGAAGTAGTGAGTTCCCCATCACTAGAAGACTTCAGCGTCTAGATGGCTACTGTTTGTGTTTGGGAGCTAAATAGTAGAAAAAATCCTCATTCTGCAATGATTAAATTAGACATTCTCTTCCAGGTTCTTTCTACCCGAACTATTGTAACTCTGTCCTGAAGTCTGACGGTCTGGCCTGTCTGCAAGATGGAAAAGAGGTAGGTTAAGGAGTTAACCATCACTTCAGTTTTTATTTCCTCATCCTTCCCTTAGTTCTTATCCTATCCTATAACTAAAGTTTGTGCAGGAGTGAAGTAAAGGGTAGAAATGATATGAGAAGACATCAAAATACTTTTGTATCTCTTTAGAGATCATTAGGGTAGTTATTTAAGAAGTGTTGATTGATTGAATGAAAGAATGAATGAATGAAAGAATGAATGAATGAATGAATATATTCCAGGCAATATTCAACCTCCAATCAGAGTACTCAGTTTGGGGAGAGTTCAGCCTCCTCCTCAGATTGATCTGTCATGTATTTAACAGCTTTGATCCTTATTGATCTCAAGGTTTGTTATTAAATTATCTGAATCCTTTTAAAGGAACAATTGATTACGTCTTAATGACTTGCTAGAACTTGAGAAATAATGAGTTAAATGTGATTGATCATTGAAATATATATATCTTGTTGTGGGTTTCTAATGGGATTATTCATTCAGAAGGGAAAAAATGGCACTAATCTTCCCCTCAAGATATCAGTCTCCCTAGGTCAGTAAGTTGGTCCCCAGAGAAGAAAGGCGGGCACCACTAAGGGGGCATTCATTAGCAGGGAATGGCACCAACAATAGGTAGGAAGGTCAGGCAGGTGTGACAGGGGTTAAGAATTGTATGCATTTCTGGGCATCATATTTTATTGTAGGTTAAAAGCACATTGACAAATTGGGCTGTGCCCAGAGGAGAGTAATCAGAATGATAAAAGGTAAGGAAATTCAGTTGTATGAGTAATATTTGATGAAACTATGGATATTTATCTTAGAGAAGAGAAAATTTGTTACATAGAGGGAGGACATGAGTCAAAGGCTGTAAAACACTTTGAAAACTATAAAACACAATTGTTTACACCTATAATTTCATTGGTGGGGTGGGAGGAGGACTCTTCATATATAAACATCCTTGTTACGAATTAGTAACATTTCCCTAACTTAGTGAATCAGAAAATTACTTGGGTAAAATAACTTGCCAAGTATCACACAGCCAATATGTGTCAGAAACAGGACTCGAACCCACATCTTCCCGACTCGGAGGTGATTTTACACATTATGCTATATTCCTTTGTGAAATGTTATAGGAATGTCACTTGATAGGGGAGGCTAGGTGGCACAGTGAATAGAGCACCAGCCCTGGAGTCAGGAGGACCTGAGTTCAAATCCAGCCCCAGACACTTAACACTTATTAGCCATGTGACATTGGGCAAGTCACTTAACCCCAGTTGCCCTGCCTTCTTCGCTCCAAAAAGAAGGCAACCCTCCACCCCAAAATGAAAATGTATATTATGAAATCAATCAATAAACATTATTAAGTGCCTAAAAAAAAAGAATGTCACTTGTTACTGTCTCTCCTTTCCATAGCAATCGTCTTTCAAATATTTTGTCAGGGGAAGACAAAGTTGTCTTGTTTTTTTGATGCTTAGGAGGTCAGAGCTGCATGAGTGGTGAGGAATTACGTCAATAATAACTTCTCAACATAAAGAAGAATTTTCTAACAGTAAGAGACATCCTAAATTGCAATTGGGCTGCCTCACAAATTTGTTAATGTGTTGAAGTAGAGACTGGATGACTCTATGGAGCTATTGAAGAGAGGGTTTCTCTATTCATCTCCAGGCTTCCTTCCAACTCTGAGACACAACCATTGGTCAGGACTGATAACAGGTTAGGAATCTAGGGCATACAGACAGAATGAGCAGGAGACGCCCAGATTTAGCTTCATAAGCTTACACTAATAATGATTATTGATTCTAGGCTTCAGCTTCCTTATCTCTGAAAATGGGATGGTCTAAGGATCTCCTTCACAGTTAATGCCATGGTGGGTGTCCAAATGAAAGAGGGATAAGGGAATAGGTTGAGACAGATTTGATGCAACTTTCAAACTAGGTGCCATAAGCATGATAGTTGTGTTCAAATACTTGAAGGGCTGTGATTTTGAACAAGCTTGTTCTGTTTGATCCCCAAAAGCTGAATCTGGAGAACCTGAGTAAATTGTAAAGACAAAATTAGATTTTATTTCAGCGAAAAAAAAATCAACATAGTTGTCCAAAATAAAATGGGGCTGCCTCTAGAGATAGCGGGTGTGCCCTCATTAGAAGCCTTGAAATCATAATGTATGCTAGATGGCCAATGATTTCTTCTCTGATGTTAATGTTCTCTGGTTCTGTGTGCTGAAGATCAAAAAGATTGTTGGAGAAATAGAATTTCTGGATTCAATGATACATTGTATGAACATTTTGTATTTTGTGTGTGTGTGTGTTTGTGTGTTTATGATTTCGGCAGACATTATAAAATGCGATGTAGGGATTTGGAATTGGTAGAGGTATGTCTCTGTCTTGTGTGTAATTTTACCTTGCCTATGAAGGAAAGGGTGGTTTGACTATCTAAAGTGACAAATCCAGTCTGCTCTCTCAGACTTCCTTGTTCTGCTATTTATTATACCATAGTTGGTCCCATCTATAAGTAAGAGAGAATTCAGAAGAAATCAGCTACATTGTAAAGTGCCTTAAGGTTACACAATACAAGGATAGGGTCAAGGAACTAATTGTGTTTAGTCTGAGAAGACTTAGGGCAAATTATAGCTAGAGATAATTATTTGATAAGGAAGAGGGATTCAATTTCTTCCCCTTGAATGAAAGGGTAAAACTTAGAATTATGGGTGGAAGCTTCAGAGAGGCTGAGTTAGGTTTGATGGAAAGAACTTTTCTTACAATTAGAGCTGTACTAAAATAGAATGGGACATTTGGGAAGGGAGTTTATTCCCCCTCATTGGAGGTCTTCATAGAAATACCTATGTTCTATGTTCTGTGAAGATGCATTGTCTACTGTGATTTCAAGAGAATTCCTGAATAGGTGCAGGTTGGATTAGATGGTTCCTGTATTCCTTCCAATTTTGAGATTTTGGGAGACTTAGATCATTGGTATTGGATTGAATTGGAAGCCTCTAAATGACAGTTTTCAATGGGTCTGTTAAAATGTCTTCCCTCATCTACATCCCATACCTTTGACAAAGTCGGAATTGTAAGCATTTTGATATCTCTTATAGAAAAGCTGGGGCAGAGTAAACACTTAATTAAAATCAATGTGCATTTATTGAGGCCTACTATGTTCCAGGTAAGGGGCTAAGCAATTGGAATACATAGACAAAACCAAGATATTCTTTACTTTTAAGGAGTGAACATTCTACTGCAGGGGGATACAAGAACAACAATAGATAAAAGATAAATAAGCAATCAATCAATGGAAAAGGAATTATTAACTACCTACTATGTGTTAGGCACTGAGCTAATTTCTGGTGATACAAAGAAAAAGTGCAAATAGCCGCTGCCCCTAAGGAGCTTAAGTAATTTTAAGGAAAGACCAATAGCAACTGGGGAGATCAGGATTGTCTTCTGGCAGATGGAAAAAAATAAACTAAGCTTCAAAGAAAACTAAGGATTATAAGAGTTAGAGGTGAGGAGAAAGAGAACTTCAGGCATAGAAGAGAGAGGAGAGCCCTTGCAAAAGATCAGAGGGGAAAGATGGATTGTCATGAATAAGACACAACACAGAAGCCATGTTGTATAGAATACAGCGTGCAGAGGCAGAATGAATGGACAGACAATCAACTTGGAAAGGCAGACTGGAAAAAAGATTTTTCATATTGAAGAAATAGGTTGGTAACTTCCTGAGTAGGATAGTGATATAGTCAGACCTGTGCATTTGGGAAGCTATGGGGAGAATGGATTGGACAGAGAGGAGGCTACAGGAAGGCTGACCAATCAGAAGTCTGTTACAGTGTCTGGGAAAGAGGTAATGAGGGCCTGACCTGAAGTGGTATAATGTGATAAGAGAGAGGGCATACATTGGAGAGATACTTTAGATGAACATTCAGAAATACCCAAACCAGGGAGTCAGCTGTCAACCTCATTTTAGTGTATGAGTGATTCTCCCCATGTTTAAACTCTTGAATCCCAATGACCTTCTTTAATGCCTTTAATGAGGAGAATGGCATAAGAGAGAAGTCCAATAAAGCAACCTCATCTATCATGCATGGCTGTCCTCTCCCAGACAGATGCTAAATGACTTTACTGGTTCTTATGAAGTGTGCACCTTGGGGTTTGTTGGCATTTGACTTAAAAGAGTCCAAGTGGCTGTAATCAACTAAGAACGTGCAGCCCTGGGCGTAATTCATGGGCAGTTATAGTTCACAGACATGATATTCCAACTTCTCAAACTTGGTGAAAAAAATTGTGATAGCTGGAAAAATGAAATTCATCACCGGCAATTACTGAGTTAAAATATCTTGCTTATTACCTGAAATACTCCCACGTAATCATTCATCTATCACTGCACCAGTAATTGTTATCCTAATTAGGGATGTGCTGACATTAAAAATTCAAAGATAATAATAAAAAAGCCATGAAACTGCTGTTTGCAAAATTGTCTCCCTAAACTTGCCAGCTTACATTCAGCTAGCAATATGAAAAATCCTTATTATTCAGATCTAATTTAAAATAGGTACTGATTTGGACAGCGTATAGGCTAAAATTTACTTATTGAAGAACATTTAACCTACTCAACATTTATTATATACATACTATTACATGAGCACTAGAAGTCACTGGAGATGCAAATAAACAGAAAAAAAAAACCATCCTTTCCCTCAAGGAGGTTATGTTCTTCTAAAAGGGATGTTGTTGGGTGTCCTTCATTCTAGAAGAGGACCAATGATATTACAAGGATGACGTCTTAAGTTGTGCATGAATTGGATTTAAGTGAGGCAGGGCTGTGCAAAGTCATCAGCCTCAGTTTCTCCTCCAGAGTCATCAAAGTCCAGTGACAAGACAAGGGTCAAGATAACTGGTAATTGTCCTATTCTGGGAGGGATACAGCAGGTAAGTAGATAAATATATGCATGATCTTTTAGGAAGAAGAACTAGCACATTTGTAGAAAGAGTTTGGTGCAGCAATTAATAACCAAAACTTATTTTGTTATTCCAAAGAAGATTTCACCTCTTTGGGGAAGGTGTGTGTGTGTGGGGGGGTATTACAATGCCCATGAACTTCAGAAAATTAAACTAGCATGAAAATAGCCAATATCTTTTTGGAAATCATCTAATTGTCCATTAAAGTAGCACTTTATTAACCTATTTAGAATTAACATAGTTTCATTAAAATATGCACACATTATATTATACATTAGTTACACACATATAAGTATATATAGATGTATATTTTTGCATTGCTTCTTCTCTCAAGTCCTTTCCCCTATTAACCTACTCCTGATCTTACCCTAATTAAGTTCAGCCTTGGATTACTCCCCATCACCCACTCTTTTTATTCCTACTTATGCAGCATTGAATAAATTGGAGAAACTCATACAATGAAGTTGATTGTGTCCACTAAAAATTCAAGTTCTATGATCTCCACTGGGTTGTGATTGTAGTAAGGCAACTCTTTTGCATACCCTAACTAATTCACAATCCCACTCACCACAGCAGCTTTTCCACATTTTTTCCATCCCTCCTCAAACCCTCCATAGCTCTCTCTTCCCCTACACTCCAAGAACTTCCTCTATCCCACTTTTCCTTATCTCACATCATTTGGATGCCTTTGCCACTACTTTCTCCTTTACCCCTGTCTCCCACAAAGAGGTCACCCTTCTCCTTGCCAAAGCTAACCCTTTTAATAAACCAATGGTCCTATTCCATCCCATCTTTTCTAACAGATTTTCCACTCTTTCATCCATACCCACTTCCTCACTTGTCTTCATCTCTTCTACTGCCTACAGACATGCCTTTATCTTCTCCTTCTTAAAAAAAAACCTTCACTTGATCCATCTATACCTGCTATCATCCTATGTCTCTGCTCCTTTTGGGGGACTAAAGTCCTTGAGAAGACTCCTTTCCTCTCACTCTCTTCATACTTCTCTCTATCTGACAACCAAACTCATCATTTAGCTGAAACATCTCTCTCTAAAGATACTAATAATCTCTTACTTGCTAAATCTAATACCTTTTCCCCTCATTTCTCTTCTTTCTTGATTTCTGTGAAGTCTGTGAAAATGTTGATAATACTCTTCTTTTTAATATTATTTTCTCTCTACTTTTAAACTATTGCTTTGTCTTGCTTGCCCTCCTACCTCTTTGACTTCACCATCTCAGTCTCTTTTATTGAGTCTTCATCTGGATTACATCTGTCAGATTGCTGTGTGTGTGTGTGTGTGCGTGTGTGTGTGCGTGCCCACGTGCACGTGCACTCCATAGCTCCACCTCAGACCATCTTCATTTCCCCTTCTGTAGTCTTTCACTTACTGATCTCATCAGCTCCCATGGATTCATTACCATCTCTATGCCAATGATCCTCAGATTCTCAGAATCAGTCCTAACAACTCTCCTTATCTCTCCTGCCTTTTTGTATATCTTGAATTGAACATTCATAGACATCCTAAATTCAAAGGGGTCCAAAATATAACTTATTTTTCTCTCTCCCCAGACTATGTCCTCTTTTGAATCCCTCTGTTTCTGTTGCTGATCCTACCATCCTCCCAGTCATTCCAACCCTGAGTTTAGGTATCATCCTTGACTCCTCACTCACTCATAGTCACACTCCATGTTTGACTTGTTGCCAAATCCTCTTCTATCAAGTTGTTCTTTTTAAAGCTCAGGTCTGACCATGTCAATCCTCACTTCAATAATCTCCAGGGGTTCCTATCACCTTCAGGATCAAATATAAAATACTCTCCTTGGCAACCAAGGTCTTTCATTACATGGGCCCTCCTGTCTTTACTTGCTTCAATCTACATTGCAATCCCGTGACCCTTCATATAGAATATTCCATCTCCTGGTAACACACATTTTCACAGACTATCCCCTATGCCTAAAATTCTCATCATCTCTGTTCATAGCTTCTTGATTTCCTTCAAATTCCACACACCTTTTACAAGAAGCCTTTTCCAATCTCCTTTAATGCAAATGACTTCTTGCTATTGCTTATATTCAATTTATCCTTATATATCTTGTTTGTATTTGGTCCTTTGGGTGTTTTCTCCCCAGTTAGATTGTGAGCTCCTGTTATGGGAATCTGAAGATCTTCCCTGCTTTTAGGCCCTTTGATAGGCTTAAGTGGCTCTGAGAACCTTTCCTGATTTGAAAGTATACTCTGCCCCCTAATAGGCTAAATGTGGTCACATGAAGCCTGTGGCAGGAGGCTTGTTCTTCAGGAATGCCTGCACATTATTACTCGTGATTGGTCAGTGGGTTACAAGGGCTGTGACAGTCTCTGATCCAGAAGAAGGCTATATATACGCCCTGATGTGAGGTTTTCCTTTGAGGCTCACTTTGAGAAGAGTTGCGTGATTTGGCCAGACAAGACTCTGGGAAATTGTTGAGCCCCCCAGCTTTGAAAAACCCGGATGTTGGTACTTCCCTCTCTGGTAACTGAAAAGGTATGGATGTAATGGTCAGATGGTTGGAAGCCCATCTGCTGATCTGTTTCTTTGTCTGCTTGTAACTTCTGCTTATAACTTCTGTTGGTATTCTGTTTGCATTCTCTGAAGTTCAGGGTGCTGACTTTTTCCCCTGAACTAAGTAAATGATATATGTTTGATTGATTAAAGTAAGACTGTTAACCTGCCTTGAGTTGCTTTCCTTTAGAAAAGCAGATTTAAGAACCTGTGGTAGCAGCCACTCTGGGTATGGTTAGGGTGCTTGCTGATACAGTTCCTTGAGAGGAGGAATTGAATTTTGCCTGTCTTCATATCCCCAGAGATTAGCATAGTGATCAACAAAAATGCTTATTGACTGACATATGTATATATAGGTGTTCATAGATTTAAAATTAGAAGGGTCCTTAGATGTCATCTAACTCAATATCCTGATTTTTTAAGGGCCACAAGAGATTGTGATTTGCCCAGGTTCACATAGGTAGCAAGTAGCATAACCAGGAATCAAAAATAAGTCTTTGACTAAGGATCCTGCATTCTTTCTGTCATACCACACTGGTTACTAATTATTCCCAAGGCCTCCCACATGCTGTGTTTTGAAACTCAAAAAGATGGGTCAGTCTGACCATGGTATGTCAGCACCACATGAAGTTTCTACCTTAAATTTAATTCATGCTCCTTCCCTGACTTGGTTTGAGTGAATTCCCAGAAGTTCATTTCCTGGAGTCCAGCTACATTGCTCCATCCCCTCGATTGTTGCTAACATATCGTATTTGCTGCCAGGGCTGTTATCAAGGACTTCCTAGCTTGGGAGATCCTGCCAGAGCTTTCTGACTATGAAAATTACTTTTGAAAACTCAGGGTTACATGCACATTGAAATGAGACATTGGAATAAGATATTTAGTTATATTAAAAATAGTGATATTAGACTTGGTCTCTAGTTTCTTGAGATCTTTTCGGTTCATGATTCTCCCACCCCCACCCCAGACTATGGATTTTCCTAGGCAGAGATATATATCTCCCAGGAAATTATAAATTGCAGCAAACCACCTGGACTGGACCTAAGCCAGCATCTGGGAAAAAGCAAAGTAGAATGGGCAGCAAATTGACCACCCTCTAGACTGGATTTGGCAAAAGATTTCTTTGTAATGACAAACTGAATGTAAAGGCACACCTAATGATGCAAAACCTCACTATGGAAAACCCCACAACTGAAATGAAATTGACTTTTAAAAATTCCTGGCAGTCACTAAATTATTATGTAAATGTATTCAATGATCTAATTTAAATTCCTCTTCACCAGGTGCATAATGGCATAGAGAACATTCAAATCTCCTAAAATATTTCCCCTAATTCCTTCTGAGCATCATGCTTCTTCAATATGTCATATCATGATCAAGTTTTTCCTCTGTGATCCAAAAAGCAAGTTGGGTATGACTCGAGTACAGAAAGAAATACTCTAGTATCAGTGGAAGGTCTTTACAAAAAATAAAATATTAAGAAGGAGCAGCTACAGCTACATTGGAGTCCCTTTCAGTTGGTCAGGTGTATTGTGTCCAGATGCCAAAGAAAATGTATTACCATGTGAGTTCAGAGCTCTGTGAATTCATTAAAGCCACCCTGGAGAGCCAATCAAAGGAATTTTTTTTCCAGTTCTCACATTTCTTGTAATATCTATTTCTTTTTTGAACACTCTAAATATTTCCATATCCCTGATTAAGTGGCTGAATTTCCAAATGACTCAGGGAGGCATTCAACCAATACAGAAAATCAGGCTTGAATGAAGGCAAGTTCTGTCTAATCTTCATTTCAAACCCATGCCCTACATTTACCAATTGTTGTAATGACTGTCTTCACTGGGGTTATTTTCTACACTCTGATCAGCTGATCTTGAGTCATACATCCTTTGGAAATAGACTAACAATCCCAGTTTTTGATAATGGCATTTTCTTGATCATGTGATGAATCTGAACTAAAATGATTACCTGTGCCAGATGGACCATCTGTTTGGCACCAACACTATCACTGGTCACCAGCGTGATTGATTATGCCTACACTAACTGATTGCCTTAATGAGTCACTTCCCTTCAGTCCCATCGTAAGGTTCCCACAGCTGGTTGGAATGGAGTGGAAATGAATTTTAGGGAGAAGGCAGCGGAGAACTCGGTTTACACAAAAACCATCAGGGAGGTTTACTCAATCCTGTTTCTAGCCCTTTAAAAGAAAGCCTCCAGAAAACTTTTTCAGGGCAACAGGAAGGTTGGTCTTTCAGAAGTAAGCCAATTGGCAGATATTAGTAGAGTAAAAGATTTTAAGTCAGATGACCTGAATATGAACACAAAATCTGTCATTTATTACTTGTATAACCTTTGGGTCAATCCTTGATGATATTGCCAAAGTACAGTGGCACAGTCACTTAGAACACTGAACTGGAGGTTTGGAAGATTTACATTTATTTTCTTTTTAATTTTTAAAAATTAATTTATTTTCTTGTTTACATTATTCATTTTACTTACAAATTTTCTCCCAATCTTTCTCCCACCCACAACCCCAAAACAATCCTATCCACTGTATAACCCATTCCCCAATATGCTCTCCCCTATGTTCTCCCTCATCATTCCTCTGATTTTCCAGTAGGGCAAGATGGATCTCCCTACCCCAGTGCCTATATATCTTAAATACCAGTTACATGTAGATAATAATAATAATAATACACACATATATATATTTTAATATTTGATTATAGAACTTTAAATTCTAGATTCTTTCCCTTCCTTCCTTGTCACCCACCCCCCACTGAAAAGACAAGCAATTCAATACAGGGTGTATATGTGTAGTTATGCAGAACATCTCCACAATGAACATATTGTGAGAGACTGATTATATGTTCCTCCTTCCT
>JAQQSW010012402.1:0-12534 GCA_028646575.1 Pseudocheirus occidentalis
TGTCATTCATCTTCTTCATCCTTTGTCATAAGGAATTCCTCCTTGTCTTATTTTTTTTGGTCTTTTTGGAGAGTAGAGGGCAGGGCATTTGGGGTTAAGTGACTTGTCCAAGGCCACACAGCTAGTAAGTGTTAAGTGTCTGAGGTCAGATTTGAACTCAGGTCCTCCTGACTCCAGGTCCAGTGCTCTATTCACTGCATCACTTAGCTGCCCCAAATTCCTCCTTAAGCAACCTTCTTTCTCATCCTGTTCATCCTTATCTTTAACCCCCCCTAAAAGCCCTAAAATTACATCATTGTTACAAAATCTCTATACCAATATCTCTATATAAGCATAACTCACCCAAAATCAGGGTCTCAATTAACTTTCTTGCTAAAAAAAGTGTGCTTTTTCACATAAATAAAAGCAGCTCCTGATGGCTAAGAGAATGTTGTCTAAGTGAACTCTTTCATGCTTGGACTGATCTCCCAACTCTCACCTCCACACTTCTGATCAGTTGTTCAGTCCCATACTGTCTGTGGGCTGAGAGTTCTGGAAGTAGCCACTGACACTGCCATTGCCCCAGGGCTGTGCTGGAGCTGGGCCTCGACTTTGCTTTTCTTTCACTTGGGTCTGATAGCTCTTTCCTACTGACCTTTTAAGTTGTCTTTGGCATTTATGGGTTGAGAAGTCTGGAAACTTCCACAGCTACCTGTGATTCAGTCCCCTGAGGCCTACTGTAGGTTCTCTGGGGCCTGGTCTGTGCTGGTGTGGCTTGTACTACACTGTTTTCTTCTCCCAGCCCAGGGAAACAGAACTTTCCTGATGACTTTCCAGATTGTCTTGGGCTGGAAATTTGTTTCACTCCAGGGTTTGGGCGAGATCTCAGGCAAGTCCCTGTCTTTACTCTGCCATCTTGGCTCCCTCCTGAACCTTTATAAATACCACAGTATGTAAAGGGGAGTAATGTGAAATCAATCACCATAGATAGGCTGAGGTCAGATTGTGAAGACTTTAGGTGAGTTTAATCTCGGCCTCTTAGCCTTGGTGGGTGGACATTCAAGAAGGACATTAGAGAGGTCAGCCTCAGAGGAGTTAAGTACCACTCTATACTTGCTATATATTCTTGATGCATTAGGACAAAGTAAACCTTTATGAAATGTTCAGTGACTTGTGAGTGCCTCATTTTTTTGACCCAACGTTGAACTTGAACTAGGAGGGAGCCATGCCTACAGCATCATTGAATTTACAAGCCCTCCTCCCTGTTGGTTTACTTTGCAAAAAAGAGCATGTTATGCCAACTGGATATAAAGACAAAAAAATTAAAAGATCCTTTTGTATCACTTCAGTAGTCATTATCTCCATGGATATTTTAAGACCATGCAGCACTTCATATTGTTTATCTAGAGCATGATGAAGTAGGAGACATTAGGCCCAGCATTAACCTTCTCCTAAATGACCTGGGGCAGTTAGGTTTCATAGTAGATAAAGAGCTGGGTATGGGGTCAGGAAGACTCACCTTTTTGCCTTCAAATCCACCCTCAGACACTTATTAGCTATGTGACCCTGGGCAAGTCACTTAAGCTTGTTTGCCTCAGTTTCCTCATCTGTAAAATGAGCTGGAGAAGGAAATGGTAAACCACTCCAGTATCTTTGCCAAGAAAAATCCCAAATGGGGTCACAGAGAGTTGGGAGTGACCAAAAAAAATTACTTAACAGCAACAAAGGATGCTAGCAATGTTCATGCTGCTACAGCAGCATAATCTGAAAACTAGTGTGACATATCAGGGGATTACTTTGGCACAGGCTTCCATGTTGTTAAATGCCAAGCATACCACCTGGGTTTTCATTGTTTTAGAATCATGTCAAGCAGCCTGGGCTCCATAAACAGATGCTATTAAGAATTTTTAAATGGTCTTCTTTCAGAGGTATCAGTTAGCACAAGCAAGTTGCCAAGCTCCTGTCAGTTTGATTATGATTCAAGTCTAAGAAGTCTCTATGCCAATGCTACTAATTAATTATTTGTCCTTAACCTTTCAGTGCCTCAGTTTACTCCAAATGTAAAATAAAGATCATAGCAACACTTGCATCACCTCTTTCATTTGGTTACTGTGACTAAAAAGTTTTCTAAACTTTAAAATGTTCTAGAAATGTTGGATATTGTTATTGTCTAAATGCCTTGGGCAAGAGATAGAGGAAAAAAATCTATCCAAAAGGAAAATCTGTGTTGAATGATAAAAAATATGGCACAGCAAGGAAAAGCTGCTTTAAAGCAGTGAGATGAGTGTTAATGTTATTTTGTCTGAATTATTATTCAGACAAAAAATATCAGAATGAACTCATGAGACTCCATATTTCTCCACGTACTGTAGAGATTTTCCCATAACATTTACACAGTTGGCTAGTTAATAGACTCTGTGCTAAGTAGGCTGGGGACACAAAATATGTGAATGACACAGAGCCAGCCCTCAAGAGTCTTACTGTATAATGAGGGAAAGGAAGAGAAAAGTGGGGGAAGAGGGGAAGGTACAGGATACAAAATAGAATGTGATTAGGACAAAAGAGAACTCTGGGGGAATCAAGGAAGCCTTCATAGAGGTGCCAAGATTTCAATGGGCAGAAATGTCGAAGGAGTGCATTTCACATGGAGGCTGGGATGGGAGGAGATTGCCTGAAAGAATGCATAGTGTCAATAGATAGCAGGACAAGATCAGCGAACATTTAGCACATGACTGAAAAGGCCATTTGGAACAAAACTGTGAAGATTTGGAAATACTTGCAAACTGTCTGCATTATATCCAGTAAGCCATAACAGATCTGCTAGAGAATTTTTGACTGGCGATTAGGAAGATTATTTTGGTAGCTGTGAAAGGATGGATTGCAAGGGGAATGACTGGAAGTAGGGAGGCCATTTTGAAGACTAATACAATAAAATTCAGGAAAAAAATCACTTAGATGATAGCAAAGTGGCTACTATATAGAAAAGTAGAAGTCAGAGGTAGACTGAAGCAGAATTATCAGAGCATATCTAGTTGAATTTAAGAAGTGAGGGAGAGGGAAGAGAAAAAACATGATTCTAGGAGGTATCTGGATGACTATGTACAGCATTGACATCAACAAGAATAGAGGAATAGGAAGAAGGTGGTAGTGGTGGGGGAAGAGTTTAAGGCAATGAATTCAGTTGGACCTGTTTAGATTAAAGTGCTAGCTGGAGAATGGGGAGTTGAGGATGACACTGAGATTTAGAAATTGGAGGACTGGAAAGATGATATTATACTTGACAGTGATGGAAAATTCAGAAGATGGGTGAGTTGGGGTGGTAGTGAAAGATGATGGATTCTGACTTGTTCTTGTTGAATCTGAAGTGCCTATAGGAAATTCAATCTGAAATAAGAAATAAGAAGCTAGGATGGTGGAATGGAATTCAAGAGAGAGATTAGGATTTGATACATAACTCTGAGATACATAGAAATAATAATTGAAGCCATGGGAGCTGATGTGATCACCTAGGGAGAGAATATAGACAGAAAAGTGAAGATGGCACAAGAAAACTTTGGGCTATAACCACATTTAGTAGGAAAGATATGGATAAAGCTCCAGGAAAGGACACTGAGAAGTCATAGTAGGAAGAGAACTAAGAAAGATCATCATCTATAAAATCAAGAAAGGAGACAATATTCAGTAGAAGAGTAGTCAACAGTGTCAAATGGATGAGATTAAGAAAAAGGACGTTTGATCTGGAAATTAAGAGATCCGTGATAATTTTGGAGAGGATAGTTTCATTTGGATGATGAGGTCAGAAACTATATTAAGAAGAGCTGAGAGGAAAATGAGAAGAAAGAAAGAGGAGACACGTATTGAGAAGTTTTTTGAGAACTTTAGCTGAAAAGGGAGGAGAGATACAATGGAATAGCTAGTGTAGATGGTAGCATCTAATAAGGTGTTTTTTTTAAGGATGTGTAGATGGGTAGGTTTGAAGGCAGTAGGAAAGGAACTAGTGAACAGATAAAAGAGAGAGAGACAGAGAGAGAGAGAGAGAGAATAGGGTGATGAAAAGGGGCAACTGCTGAGAAGATGGCAGGGGTTGAGATCAAAGCTACCTGGAAGACAGGTTGAACTTAATGCTCTTTTTTGGTTCTCATCCTACCTATTCTACTGGTCTTTCCCCTCTCTTTTACTACTACTACTGCTGCTATTAGATAGCATATATGTAGTGGTTTAAGTCTTTCAAAAGTCCTTACATATTTTATTTCATTTGTTCCTTAGAAGAGCCCTATGAAGCAAAAAGCAGA
The DNA here is from genome assembly GCA_028646575.1 of Pseudocheirus occidentalis. Taxonomy (NCBI): domain Eukaryota; kingdom Metazoa; phylum Chordata; class Mammalia; order Diprotodontia; family Pseudocheiridae; genus Pseudocheirus; species Pseudocheirus occidentalis. The sequence goes on from JAQQSW010012402.1 coordinate 4,272, forward strand.
GTCACCTCTTCATCAGAGACTGGAGTGAAGGTGGCAATATTAGGTGGATATGAGATAAAAAGGGGAGAAGGGGAACCTCCTGACAAATGGTTGTTGGGGAAATTCACTATGAAGAAAGATCCTCAGTTGAGAGATTTGGGGAGGTATGAGTCACCATGGACAAGAATTTCTCCACATCAAAAATTTTTAAAAATGTAGCTCTTGAGCTTGGGTGAGAGAGTGAGACTGGACAATCTTTTAAGTTGAGCCAAAGTAGGTGTTATTTTTCATTTTGTCACTCCCAGTAGTTAAGATAGTACCCTGTACGTTATAGAGCTTAATGACTGTTGAATTGAATTTAATAGTACAGAAGACTTAATCTGAACATCTGTGATGCAATGGGAAGATTTTGAATTGCCTAGGGAAAGAATATAGAGAAAAAAGAGAAGAGGATCAAGGACACTTAATGGGATAGAAGGAGAAGATGCATTCATACTGGAGACTGAGTAGGAACTACAAAGCAAATAGGAAGAGGATCAAGAGAAAGCAGTGCCCCAGAAAACCAGCTAAGAGAATTTTTAGGGAAGCGAAGTCTGAAGGGTAACAAATGCTATAGAAGTCAGGGAGGATGGGGCAGCTAGACAGTGCAGTGAATAGAGCACTGACCCTTGAGTCCAGAGGACCTAGGTTCAAATCCAGCTTCAGACACTTAACACTTACTAGCTGTGTGACCTTGGGCAAGTCACTTAACCCCAATTGCCCTGCCTTCCTCCTCAAAAAAGAAAAAAAAAGAAGTCAGGGAGGATGAAGAGAGAGATAGTCACTGGATTTAATCATAGAATCATAGGAATTAGAACTAGAAGGGACCCAAGGAATAATCAGTCCTACTTCACCTCCACAATAAGGCCATGAGGAGATTATTAGTGATCTTAGAAAGAATAGTTTTAGTAAAGTATTAGGGACCAAATCCAGACCTCAGAGCATTAAGAAATCATTGTGATACTTCCAGCCTCTTCTCTCCTCAATGTTCTACTTTGAGATAATTTGTATTATACATTATACATATTGTTAATCTTCTAAGAGCAATGGGTAGAAGTCACAGAAGGGCAGATTTCAGCTCAGCATATGGAAGAACTTCCTAACAATTAAAAATGTCCCAAAGTGGAATGAGATACTTTAATATTTAGTGTTTTTTTAGTAGCAGCTAGGTGACCACATATGGGAAGTTGTCAAGGGCATTCCTATTCTGATATGGATTGGACTGTCTCTGAGATCTCTTCTACTTTTGTTATTTTGTGATTCTGTGGTAAATTAGTATAGGTCTCAATTGTTAACAATACTTCCTATAACTTTAGTAAGGAACTTATTTGTCTTTGAAGCAAGGTTGTCTTAAGGGCAAGGACAGTCTTGCTTGGCTTTTTAAATTTTTATCCCTAGCATGTAACACAATACATGACATACTGTAAAAATTTAATAAATGCCTTTTCATTCCCTCATTTGTTCATCCATTCATTCAGATTGGAATGAGTTCAGGATCCTTTACCATAGCATCGTGTCACTCAGCAAGGTTAAAACAAGGACAATTAAGTGGCATGGTGGGTAGAGTGCTATGCTAGAGTTCAAAGTTACCTAACCCTGTTTGCCTCATCTGTAAAATGAGCTCGAGAAGGAAATGGCAAACTACTCTAGTATTTTTGCCAAGAAGATCCCAAATGAGGTTATGAAGACTCAAACACAGCTGAAACAACCTAACAACAATAGCAAAAAAGTTTGAAAGGAAGGGATTTTCTGCTCAACAGGTTAAGCATTTCTTAAACAATAAAAATGTATTAGCACAGTGCCTGGCACCACAGTAAACAATAAATGCTTTTAAATTCAATTAACCCATCCTTTCATTCAATTATGTTAGGGTGAGTTGGCCCTAACTGAATACAGAGTTAGAATCTTTTAGTGGCAGCTATGTGGCTAAGTAAAGAAATCACTGATTCTGTTGTCAGGCAGGAAAATCCAAGTTTGAATCTAGCCTTAGACACTTAACTAGTTGTGTGACTCTAGGAAAGTCATTTAATCTCTGTCTCAGTTTCTTCCTCTGTAAAACTGGGCAAATAATAGCTTTATTCCCAAGAATTGTTATGAGGATCAAATTAAATCATAATTGGAAAGCTTAGCTCAATGCCTGGTTCATAGTAAACACTTTATAAATATTAGGTTTTTTTCTGATTAGTTTTTTCTTTACCATATTTTCATGGGATTCAGTGGGATTAAAACAGAATTTTTTTCCTCTTGGCAAGTTATGTATTTCTTAAACAAGCAGCAGAAATATATTTGTATAGGGAACATAAGTAGATAGCAAAACAGATTATAAAGTGTTGAATAAGGTGGTAAATTTTCATTCATAATTTTCTCCCTCAAACCACATTTTAGGAAGATTTTAAAAAGTGTTTTATCTTTTCCAGTTTGTAATTCATTCATTCAAATACTTATAATGCAAAAGTTTCTTTTCTTTACTTGTCCCCTTTACCCAAGTTATACAAAACCTTGGGTTTCAGATGAAAAGAAACATACATTAAAGATAGGTTGGTCCCCTTATTTTGCTCTTCTATACTGTACATACTAGACTCAGTGCCTCAGGAACTGAAGTATATTTATTGACACTGCCACATTGGAAGTCCATGCACCTCCTCTTTTCTTTGGTTCTTGTCTTTGGAGCAATTTTCAAAGAATGTCCATTTTGATGTTGAGAATGCCCTTGGATGCTTCTCTCTGCAAGGCGGTCCCTTCATTTTCAGCTGCCTATGAGCTAGAGAAGTAATATTTGAATTATTTATTCTGGCACCATGTTCAGCATATGAATGTATTCTTGAGTGCAAGTGACTTTTTTCCTTAAGCTCATATTCCCTTTGATGAAAGAGTATCTGATTTCAGCTGTCTGTATAGCAACTTTGCTTTTTGCCAGCACATTGTGACAAGTATTTGTTTATATTTAGACATCATCTGGGCTAGTTAGCTCAGTTGGTGAAAGCATGGTACTAATGAGGCCAAGATCCAGGGTTCAATCTCTGATCAGTCTGTTGAGCAGCACTGTGAGATAGACTTTTTGGATTTAGAGTTAGAAAGACATTCTGACCCCTAAACCAATTCTTTATCAACTGCCTTCCTTTCCCTTGTATGTGTATCTCATTTTCTCACAAGATTTCTCTTTGGTGCCATGTTGCCCTTGTTGATTAGCTCCCCACAATGCTACTCTGAGGTGTTTAGGTGCCTCAGTGGATAGAGCACTGGTCCTGGAGTCAGGAAGACCTGAGTTCGAATCTTGCCTCAGATACATATAAGCTATGTGATCCTAAACAAGTTACCTTTTTTCTGTCCTGGTTTCCTCAGTTGTAAAATGGGTAGAATAATAGCATGGACATTCCTAAGTTTTTGTGAGCTATGAGATGATGTTTGTAAAGCATCTTTTACACCTATATAAATGCTAGCTTACTCTACTCCTCTATCTCTTCTGAAACAATCCCTGGTGACAGAAATTCAGGTATTGTTAAGCTCATTTCCCAAGAATTATGTGTGGATGCCTAAAGCACTAGTTCTTTCATTAGTATACCACTGTTTTCTTGAGTTTAAGATCAGATTTAAACCCAAGGTTTGTTCTGCTCAATTGATTTCAATTGCTGTCCCTAAAAAAAATCATCCTATTAGTTTTGTCATTTATCAAATACAATGTTAATTCCTCTGACATTTAAATTTACAGGCTTTTTATTAATCTAGCCTAGATTCCATAACCACTTAGAAGGCATGTTCTGCCCCCTCTCTGATTTGTAAATTGTAGATGACTGCCATAAAATTCTAGAGGTCAGCATCCCTGCAGGTGTGTGTGGGAAGGAAAAATCCATGTGGTTGTCCTTTTCCTCAGAAGACATTTAAAGACCCCAAAGTATCTGTACAGCAGAATTTTCTTCCCCCAAATCTCTACAGATTGATCAGAGGCAAAATGTAAATGTGTATTATTTTTAAGTATAAACACTCAGTAAGGAAAAAAGACAATCTTATAAGAAGATGGTGACTTGAGCAGAAGATTTTAATAGACTACCTTGACTGGCAACCCCTGAGTCAGGGACTATGATCAGGTTTTAAAATCTAGTTCCTAAGACCCAAGCCATTTCTCTGGGAGAAGGAGGAGTGAAGAGATGTGGAAATTTTATGATCATAATGAAAGCATAAAGATGATAAAGTAGCAGCTGGGGAGAATTAGTCTTCCAGATTTGAAACCTAGGAATCACTGGGATACCTCTCCCTTATCTCCTGAATCTAATTAGTTTCCAAGTCCTACCAATTCTACCTCAGTAATAAAGCTCTCCTTTCTATGCCCACTGCTATCACCCTAGTCAGACCTTTCTCACCTCTCCTCTGGACCAGTGCTATGGATGCCTAATTGGCTTCAAATGCAGTCTCTTCTTACAGCTTCTCTAATCTGTCCTACATACTACTGTCATATTAATCTCCTTAAAGTACACCTGTTATTATATCATTGTCCTGAGTAAAAACGTTATAATAACTAGCAACTTCCAATGGAACAAAATCCAAACTCCTTAGCCAAGCACTGATTGATTGGCATTCAGGGCCCTCCATAACTTACATCCAATGTATCCTTTCCAGCCTTATCTCAAACTAATCCCACTCATAAACTCTATGCTTCAGACAAACTGAACTACTGGTGTTTTTTTCTTATATTCAATCAATTTACGAGCATTTCTTAAGGACTGACTGTGTTAGACCTTGGTTTTCTCTGTGAACCCAAAATAACAATGAAATATTTTCTGCTTTCAAGGGGCATCCATCCATCCCTCCAACCCTCCATCCCTCCATCCCTCCATCCCTCCATTCCTCGATCCATCCATCCATCCCTCGATTCATCCATCCATCCCTCGATCCATCCATCCATCCATCCATCCATCCATCCATCCATCCAACCATTATCTATCTTGCTTATCTATCTAGACATATTTATATACATGTAAATATATTATACATACATGATAAATACAAAGCAATTTTTTGAGAGGGAAGGCACTAATAAGAGGGAGGATCAGGAAAGGCATCATGTAGAAGGTAGCACTTGAGGAGAGTTTTGAAAGAAACAAGAGGATTTTTGAGAAGTGAGGAAAGAATGTGTTACGGATAGTAGGGACAGTCATTGTGAAGGTGCAAAGGTGGCAGTATCATATGTTAGAAACACCAAAAAAGATCAGTTTGGCTGGTGTGTAGAGTATAGTAATGAATAATAAGACTGGAAAGGTGTAATGTTAATGGAAGTTGAAGATCTTCCATACCCATTACTAGGCCTCACTTGGAGCCCAACAAGAAAAGCTTGATTAGGGGAGACTTGTTTTTCAGGAATGCCCATGCCTTTTGTTACTTTGTAATTAGGCAATGGGTCATGAGGGTTATGATGCCCTCTGGCCCTGAAGAAGTCTATATATACTCTGAAGTTAGCATTTTGCTTTGGGCCTTACTCATGGGAAGAGTGTTTGAGTGATATAGCCAGATGAGACTCTGTGCAGCTGTTGAGTCCCCTGGCTTTGAAAACCCAGATGTTGGTGCCCCTCTCTCTCTGGTTACTGTGTGTAAATGTAATGGTCAGACAGCTGGATCTGTCTCTTGATCTATGATGTATGTATTATTTGATCATTTGGTTAGAAGCCCTGTCTGTTGGTCTTTATGCTATTATTTCTCATCATAACTTCTGCCAAGGGAAACTTCATTTTTCTAGGCATCCAGAGTCACAATCACAGCATCAGCCTCAATTCTCTATTCTTCTTCATTCCATTTCCCCATCAGTTGTCAAGTCTTATTGTTTCTACCTCAACATTTCTCACATCCATCTTTGTCTTTTATTTTGTATGGCCACCACCTTGCAGTTTGAATCCCAGCTCTCATGTAAGACTTATGTGACCTCAGTCAGCTCTCTGACCTTCATTTTCAGACTCTCTGACCCTCAATTTTGTTTCTTTATTCTTTTTCTTTTTCTTCTTGGAGGGGGGAAGGTAGGGCAATTGGGGTTAAGTGACTTGCCCAAGGTCATATGGCTAGTTTTTTGTGTTAAGTGTCTGAAGCCGAATTTTAACTCAGATCCTCCGGAGTCCAGGGCCGGCGCTCTATTCACTGCACCACCTAGCTGCCCCCCGCCCCCCAGTTTTCTTAGATGGAAAATGAGGGGATTGGCAGAGATGTCCTCTCTATCTCTTTTAGCTCTAAGTCTATGATTATGAGTCAACGTGTGTAAAATATTCTGCAATGTTTAAAGTGATATAAAATAGCAGTTACCGTTATTATTACTTTCCTAAAGCCATACAAATGTCAACAAATCATCTCAATTTCTACTGTATCAGAGGTCTAGGCCTCCTCTTATGCACTTTTGATTTTCCTCCTCTTTTTCTTTACAACCATTTTCTGTGCTTTGCCTGCCATTCTTCTTTCTTCACACTATTTTTTGAAGAAAGCACCTTCCCTCTTTCTCGTGACAAATTCTAACATATGGGGGTCTCAGTTTCATTTTCTTCCATTGCTTTTGGATCCTTGCTACAACAGTTATCTCCTTTTTTGCATTTAATATTGTATAGTGCTTTGCTCATATTAGTAAATGTTTGCTGGATTGAAACGAGTCTCTCTTTTTCCAGGGCTTCTTTCTGGCTATAAACATGCTTAGATTTCCATTATCCCCCCCAAATCAGTCGTATTAGGATACCATCCCCAACTTTTTCCCTAACATTTGCCACTGAACATATAGAAACAGTAAGGTAGGCATGCAGCATTCACTCCCTCTCACCTACTTCTTCCTAACTAAACAAATTAGAGTACCTTTCCTCTCAAACGTAAATAATGATCTAATCACTAAATTCATGGCATTTTCTTAGTCCTCATCCTCCTTGTCCTATCTACAGCATTGATGCTGTTGATCATCTCTCCTTTCTTGAAGTTCTTTCCTTCCTGGTTTCAATAATACTGCACTCATTAAGTTCTCCTCTGTCTTCCTGACAAGTCCCACTTTGCTTCTTCTACTGGCTCTTCTCCCTGTCCTTTAAATATATTCAACCTCACAGCTCCATCAGCAGCCCTCTTTTCTCTCTCAACACTCTCACTCTTGGCATTCATTCCCATGACTTCAACTATCACTTTTCTGAGTATGACTCACAAATGTATATCTATTATCAAGATAACTCTCCCAAGTGCCACTCCAAAATTTCCAACTGTCTGGAATTTATCTCTACTCTGGTGTCCCATTAACATCTCAAACTCAGCATGTCACATAGATCTGAAATGACCCATGCTCCTTGCCCAAAGCATAAGGGGTTTTAAAAATATTCTTTTTGAGGAAATACTCTCTGATGTTATTTGTTAGTCCCTACTAGACATTTTTTACATAGATACCCTGCTAACACTTCAAGTTCAAAATGTTCCAAACAATTTATTTTCTCATAAAAATGACTCTAAAAGTTGTGGTTTTTTTTATTGCTCTACCAAATTTTCAGGCTTCATTTTCCATAACTCAGTTACCAAATACTAATCTACCCTTGTTCTTAAGTGCATAAACTTCTCAGTTTACATACCTCATTTCCCTCCCTAAGGGTTTTAAATGGATTTCTTTTTCTACATTATTCTGACACTTAAGGTGCTATATAATTTAGGCACACTCCACCTCCCCTTTTCTCCTTTTTCTTTTTCAATATGTTCTAACATATCCTGCATTTTAGCCACTTGGTCTCTCCAACATGTTAATCTGTACTTGATACACCTTATTTCTCCTTTCTTTCTTATTTCCAAATCTTTTTTGAGCCTCTGGGTCCAGTCTGACTTCCTCCATAAAGTCTTTCTTAACAGTGCTGTTTTTTTTTTTTAACATATAAACTCCTCTGTACCATAGATTTTTGTATTTATTCATGCGCTATGTATATGGACATTCTCCAACTTACTGAGTTATTCTGCTGCTCTCCAAACTCAATATTCCATCTCCTATCGCCGCATCTTTGTTCAAGTTATCCCTTGTGTTCGTAATATGTTCCCCTAATATTTCTACCTCATAGAATTGTTTGAGTTCTATAAGAATCAGTTCAGCAAATGGATTAGACCTGTTACAGATCTGTTCTATGTCTTATGGTCTTGCCTGTTATAAACTGGTCATATGAAAGAGCCTTTCCAAATTCAGTAGATTAGGGGGCGGCTAGGTGGCACAGTCAATAGAGCACCGGCCTTGGAGTCAGAAGGACCTGAGTTCAAATCTGGCCTCAGA
>JAQQSW010012403.1:0-12532 GCA_028646575.1 Pseudocheirus occidentalis
TGGGGACTCAGTGTTATGGTTTCTGAATAAAGACCTTGGTTCTGCCTTCCATGTGGAGAATTTGCTACATTTTGTGATCCAAAACTATACCAGCATATTCATAACCATCATGGGTGTTGTGAATATCTCATTATTGATACACCTTCCCAGGATAAAAATAGAAGAGACCTCTATTTGACTTTTAAATCCATTTGTAACCTGGCCCCTTTTTATCTTTCCAGTCTTTTTATAACCTTACCTCCCTTCCCATCTCCTGAAATCCAGTGACATTCACTTCTCTCCTATTCCCAGAACAAAACATTCCATCTTCCAGCTCTGGGCATTTTATTTATCTGTGCCACATGCCCAGAATTCTCTTGCTCCTCATCTCCATCTATTGATATTCCTGGCTTCCTTCAAGTTTCAACTAAAGACCCCCTTCTGTTAGCAGCCTTTCCCATTACTCCTTGATCTTCCCTGTCAGACTACCTCTATTTCATGCTGCATAGATCTTGCTGTATATAGTTATTTGCATGTCCCAGAACTTTTTGTTTGTTTGTTTTACTTAGAATAATTTGCAGTGCCTGGAACAAAGTAGTCACTTAATAAATATTTGTTGATTAAATTATTTTCCCATCCCCCAGTCAGCAGCAATCACCTGGTACTTCAAGTCAACATTTTTTTTTAAGATTTTGCCTTAACCCAACTTCTATTGGTACTTATTAATGTTTCACTGAAAACAAAAATATTGGAGGATTGACATTGTTCTTGATTTTCTTAGTTTGTATTAAGGATTAATTTGGACTAATGTCCTAAGTGAATATTGACCCATTCCTTCACTGTTCTATTTGTACTTCAAGCAAGAGCAAAAATCAAGGGTTATCTTAGCCGCCAGGTCTTTACAAGTACTCTCATTCCCTGAGGATATTAACTGAATGAATGCCTCTCCTAGGAAAGGTTGGGTTTATCCAATTCTGAAATTAAGGCAGATTATCTCTTCTTAAATGAAGAATTTGTAATCTTGAATTAAGGATTTGTTATCTACTAAATTGTTGTTAGGTTAAACAAACAAGTAATTGTTGCTTGAATTAATTTGCCAATTGGTATTCCCTGTTGACAGACACCAGGCCCAAATTCATTTTCTCAATTTGAACCTGACCTCTATGTTTATTCACTTTTTTAGGTTTACTTGGTTTTACTAATAAGAGTATCACACACATATGTAAATATACATATATGTGTGTGTGTATGTATGTATAACTGTGTGTATATACACAGACATCCATATGCACATATGCACACACATATATGCACACACACATGCATGGTGCTGCAAAGATAATTAGACAAAGGAGATAAAAGTGTTTTTTTAACATGTAAACTATCAATAATCATGTGGGGAAAACTGTCCCAACCTATTACTAACAAGAGAAATCCAAATTAAAGTTTCTCTGTGTCTCCACTGTGCCACCACAAAAAGAAGTAGAAATGGTTAGTGAGGAAGAGACTGTGGAAGTGTGGGCTCATAGATTGTTGGTTAAAATGTGAATTGATCCTAAAATTCTGGAAAAAATGATTTGCAGTTATCCAAGGAAAGTTAGCAACTTGGTCATATCCTTCATCCCAGCATTTTCCCCTAAGGAGGTTGAAGAAAAGTCATTTATAGAGTAGATATTTGCTAAATTATTTTTTACTGTTACAAAAGAGAGGGAGAGAAATAGGAAGCAAAATTATTCACTCATTAATTTAGGAATGATTGAACAAATTGTAACATGTTGTATACTAGAACACCCTTGCACTGGAAGAAAACACACGTGTAAGGAATTCAGAGAAGCATGTGAAGACTTTCATGAACTGGTGTGAAGAAAGTAGAACAAGATAACAGTCTGTACAATATGATAATGCAAATGAAAACAAAACAAAAGATTTCAAATTCAGATTATATATAACATGTAGTCTTTGTTTCAGAGAATTGATTTTTAAAATCCCCCAAACTCCTTCATTCAGCTACTACAGGTATGATTTTTCCATATGCCATTTAGATAGTGGATATGTAGTTGGTTTTGCTTAATTTTGTTTTTTTAAGTTCTGTGAGGATGGGGAAAGGCATTTATTTTTGAAAAATTATACACAAATAAAACAAAATAAAATGTGATGAATCTCACTTAAATGATTTGAGGAACCATGAGCTAGCTGGTTTTATTTCAACTCTTAGAAAAGAAGACAATGGGTGAAAAGGCTTTTTTTTCTTTTCTATTTACCAATGTCATTGGAAATCCATTAATTTTAAGGTTAGAGTAAGCCAAAACAAAATCTCCAAGTTAAAAAAAAAGTGATCACAGTGTTTAGCTACTCTCAGCCAATTTCTGAACCATGGTCTTTTCTCCTTTTCTCCTCCCTCCCCTAATTCTATTTTCAAATCCCTTAACAATTGGAAGAGTTTTGAATGAAATCTTATGGATGTGAAGGGAAATCATAGTATGGGCTAGACTAAGCAACTGCGGACGATTCTTGGCCACCTCTAGTTGGTCATGCTCTGGTTTACCCCATTATGAGTCCCACTACCACAAAAGCTTTAACAATTTGGGACCACTCAATGGTAATCACTTTCAGATGTTATCAGTCCAGTCCTCAGGCACACTGTCCTTAGCCACTCCATGGTGGAGTTTAAGAGACAAAGTACCATAATTTTTTTTGGGGGGGGAGGTTATGTAAATCATTTCCATATTAGCCATTTTGTTAAAGACTTGCATAAAAGAAAAAAAGAAAGTGAAAGAATAGCGTGCTTCACTCTGTATTCAGTCAACAGCAAATAGTGAGCTTCATCATTAGTGTTTTGGGATTGTCAAACCATTGTATTGCTGAGAAAAGCTAATTTATTCACAGTTCTTCATCAAATAATATTTTGGTTACTGTGTACAAAGTTTTCCTTGTCCTGTTCACTACGCATCCGTTCATGTGAGTCTTTCCAGGTTTTTCTGAATCTATGCCGTGTATCATTCCTTATAAAACAATTAGATTCCTTTACAATCATATACAACAGTTTGTTTAGCTACTCCCAGATTGATGATCCTCTCTTGGATTTCTAGTTCTTAGCCACCACAAAAAAGAGCTGCTATAAATATTTTTGTGCAAGTAGGTTCTTTTCCCTTTTCTGGATGCCTTTGGGAGAGAGACCTAGCAGTGGTATTGCTGGGTCAAAAGGTATGCATAGCTCCAAATTGCTTTCCAAATGGTTGGATCAGTTCACAACTCTACCAACAGTGCATTAGTGTCCCAGTTTTCCCACATCCCTTCCGACATCCAACATTTTTCTATTTTTTTGTCCTATTAGAAACTCTGATATGTGTGGGTGGTATCTCAGAGTTTCTTCATTTGTATTTCTTTGATCAATAGTGGTTTAGAACATTTTTAAATGCAATAATGTCTTGCTTTCAAAGGCAGGAACCAAGACTCAGGGAAATCCATTCTTACAATTCTATTGGAGATGGGATCAGATAGGGTCTGTAGATGAGTCTCCTGTCTGTAGCAGGAGGATTAACACTAAATGACTGCAGTGATTGGAAGCTCCTAGAAGGCAGCCTGCCAACCTGGTTCCAGCCCCAAATATCCTAAATGACAAAAACAAATGGTCCCTCTCATTCCATGAAAGTAAATATTTGCAATCTGGTTCCTAACTTGGCATAAGATGGACTGATACATTTGGTCCACTCAACCTACCACAATAGTGAAAAAATATATACCTGTACTCAAGGAGACCTAGGCTCAAATCTTGCCTCTGATTCTTACTTAGCAGAGTGTCCTATCACCAAATCTGGCATCTAGTGGGTGCTTAAGAAACGCTTGTCAAATCAGTCAACTGTTGACTGATTTACTAGCCATATGGTCCAAGGCAAGTCACTTCACCTTCCAATTTCTTTATCAGTCAAATGGGAGGGATAGTATCTGTAGAACCTAATGCATAGAAGAGAAATCTTTAAAGTTGTAAATAAGTATCAGTAGCGATTATTGCTACCACTAAATAGGTCTCCCTTTGTAAGGCTAGAAATCCTATTAGGCAAGGGGTACTTACAGATATAGATAGATAGATAGACAGATAGATAGATATAGATATAGATATATAGATATATATCAAGGACTCTTCAGAGTCATCTTTAAATGAATAATTACAATTACATTCTCATTAGATATTAATGAAAGTACTGATGTAAAGTTTTTATCATCTAAGTTTACAGACACCCAGAAATGTAACCAGAGACCCCCAAAGGTCTAGAGAGCCCACTCTCTATTATCATAAAGCTACTAAGCATCAGGGTCTGATTTTGAACTCCCTTCTTCCTTGCTCGCAGTTTCATGCCCTCTCCTCTGCAGCACTTCACTGCCCAAAGAAAGGGTGGTTATATTGAATTAGAATACTTGGAAAGCCTATGATAATTGTCAACACGGGCATTCCCACCTATCCATGATATGCAAACCTATTCAACTTAATTACTGGGGTGGAACAAATGATTACCTGGTAGCCAGGTCTTTGCTAACATCCCTTTCAGCATAGGGGCAGGCAATGCTTAGAATACTGCACAGTTCACCAGAGCCTTGCCAACTTGGGATGTAAAACCTGGAAGACCTATGTCCTTGAGGACACAGAGTTTCCTTCAGGTGACAATGGAGCATCAGAGCAGAATTGAATAGGGAGAGATTGAAAATATACAAACATTTTACATCCCATTGAATTCTAGTTCAATAGAGCTAATAATAATGAAACACTTCCTTCATCAAGATAAAGAGGTGGTAGGCTACAAGCAATAATTGTTCCATACATCACTAGTCATAGTCTTGGTGTCAGCTTGTTTTGCTTAACTTGTTTTTCTTCTTTGTTATAGGAGAAGGATCCATGGCAGGGATAGGAGTTTATTATTTGGAAGGGACAATAGTATTTTTTAAAAGATCATCAATAAACATTTTTAAACATCAGAATAATTCTGTTTATCCAGTCATCTTTCCTATAGAAAAAGGACTTGAATCTACATAAACATGGGTGTGTGTGTGTATGTATATATACACATATATATATATATATACTCAAAAGGAAAATGAAATATGCATATATATATATACACGCACAAGTATATATTTCATTTTCCTTTTGATTCCTTTTTGTGATCACGAGAAAACAAAAGCCATCAGCTGACAAGCAAACTTCTCATCAGAATACTGGCCTTTGAAGGTTTGGGCACCTCGGGCAGCTGGACAGTGGGGCTACATCAAAGCCGACAGGAGATTAAGAGCAGAGCTGGCCCATGGATCTCAGCAAAGACTTCAAACGACGGATGTGACTTAGCCCAGCTAAGGTTCCCCAAGAAAAACATCAACTCTCCCATGAAATTTGACCCTGGACAATGTTAATATATTTCTAACATGATCACCTCGTTATCTGCTGTTTTATAGCCCTTCCCCAGGACTTACTCATTATTTCTATAAACAGAGATGTTTCCTGTCTTGGCTCCTTTGCTCTAGAGGAATAAAGGACAATCGGCAGGGATGCGTAGAATTGAGTCTAGGACAGTAGCGAGGACTAGGGAAGAAGGGCCCTTGCCAACAAGAAGAGATAGGTGAAGGACAGAAAGAAATGGTTCTGTACACCATTGTTACACTCAGTCGTAATTGCTTTCAGATGTGACTTGGGCCTTTGGTATCCAGTGTATTTGCTTTTAGTTCCTTCTTTTTATTTGATTAAAGAGAAGCATTGGACTTTTAGTGCCCCCTCCCATATTTGGATCAGGCATTGTCTCTTTTTCCTCTCGTGATTTGGTCCATTGTTAATGATTCTTTCCCTCTGGCTGAAGCATCACAACCAGGGATATCTTCCTCTCTTACTTTGTCTCACTGCTCCTAATGCCTGTGAGTCTTTCAGCCTCTGACCCTGAAAACAACATAACAAGATACAGTCATTTTAGACTAGGATGATCCTTGATAGATCTACAGTGAGTTTATTTAGAATCCCCAAATAAGTTATCAAGTTTCCTAGCCAGAAATTGTTGGAAGGAGTGATTTTTTTTTTTTACCAATTTTGAATTACAGTACACTACCCTTGTTGGATTTTCATATTATTTTAGGATGGGGAAGGCAGGACAGTGGGGGTTAAATGACTTGCTCAAGGTCACATGGCTAGTAACTGTTAAGGGTCTGAGGCCACATTTGACCTTAGGACCTCCTGACTCCAGGACTGGTGCTCCATTCACTATGCCACCTAGCAACCCTCTAGAACTACAATTTCAAAAGGATAAACATTCCTTATTCACATTTTTTATTTCTATCCCAAGCATTTAACATAGTATCAAGCACATAGTAGGAGCTTCATGAATGCTTGTCAATTAATTTAATTGACAGATGACACATCCACTTTGAAAATATTTCCACTAATGTAATTCAGAAATTCCTCTATAACTTAGAATTTTAAATGAGGAGTTTTTATTCTTTTGAAATGGACCCCTTTGGCAGTCTAGTGAAGTCTGGGAACCACTTCTCAGAATCATGTTTTTAAATGAATAAAATAAAACACATAGGATCAAAAATACAGACATACAAACAGACCCATACACACATATACATGTGTGCATACATATGCGTATACATTTGTAATCTTATGTATTTTATGCATTTAAAATATAATTTAAGACCTGGACTCAACTCTCTAGAATAGAGATTCTAAATCTAAAGCCCATGAGCATATATGTTTATGTCTATGTATCTAATCTAACTATACACAAATACATGTATATATATGTATATATACACATAAATATATGTGCACATATATGCATATGTGTGTGTTAATAGAGCAGCTGGGTGACACAAACTTATCTTCCTGAAATCACTTAACCCTGTTACCCTCAGTTTTCTCATCTGTAAAATGAACTGGAGAAGAAAAGGGCAAACCACTTCAATATCTTTGCCAAGAAAACCCCAAATGGGCTGATACTGTAAGTAATCTGGGGAAGCAAGGAATAGTTTATCTTTCAGATTTATGGCGCAGGCAAGACTTTATGACCAAATGAGTTAGAGAGCATTATAAATGCAAAATAGATAATCTTGAATACATGAAATTGAAAAGTTTCCGTACCAACAAAGCCAATGTAATCAAGATTAAGAGGGAAGTGGGAAATTGGGAAAGAATATTTACAACTAGTGTCTCTGATAAAGGCGTCATTTCTAAAATATACAAGGAATTAAGTAAAATTCATAAGAATGCAAGTCATTCCCCAATTGATAAATGGTCAAATGATTTGAGCAGGCAATTTTTAGAGACAGAAATTAAAGAGATCTATAAGCATATGAAAAAATGCTCTAAATTACTTTTGATTCAAGAAATGCAAATCAAAACTTTGAGGTATCACGGCTCACCAGTCAGATTTGATAAGATGATAAAAAAAAAGGAAAATGACAAATGCTAGAGAGGATGTGGAAAAACTGGAACACTAATGCATTATTGGTGGAGCTGTGAACTGATACAACCATTCTGGAGAACAATCTGGAACTATGCCCAAAGGGCAATAAATAACTGCATGCCCTTAGACCCAGTAATACCATTTCTGAGGCTGTATCCCAAAGAGATCATAGAAGTGGGAGAAAGATCCACATGTACAAAAATATTTATTGCAACTCTCTTTGTGGCAGCAAAAAGCTGGAAATTAAGGGGATGCCCATCAATTGCAGAATGGCTGAACAAGTTATGGTATATGAATGTAATGGAATGCTATTTTGCTATAATAAACGGGGAGGAAATGGACTTCATATTTACATGGAGAGGCTTATACAAACTGATGCTAAGTGAGAAGAGCAGAACCAGGAAAAGTTTGTGCACAATCACAGACACATCATAAGTATGATGACCAACTTTAATAAACTTGACTCTTCTCAGCAATGCACAGCTATAAGACAACTCTATAAGTCTCAGGATTGAAGGAAATACCTACACTCAGAAAAAGATCTAGAAAGAACAGAGTTTAAATGGAGACTGATGCAATCTACATGCTATCGTTCTTTTCCACGTTGGGTTTTGTTTCTTTTTTCCCATTATTCACTCCATTGGTTACAACCCTTCTATACAACCAGACTAATATCCAATGTGAAAGTATTTGCAGATCCTATACTTGATTGCATGCCGCCATTGGAGGGGGGGGGAAGGGAGAGAAGAAAATTTGAAACTCAAGGGATTCTGGAACTGAATCTTGTAAACTCAAAGTAAATAATCAATTTAATAATTAAAAAAAGAGAAAAGAAAACCCCAAATGGAGTCACAAAGAATTGGACATGACTGAAAAAATGACTGAACAGCAACAAAAACTATGTTCACACAGCCAGAAACATTCTGGGAGAGGGTTTAAATTATCTTCTGGGCCCTGAAGTCTATCCCCCATCATTAAGTCATGCTGCTTCCAAATAACAAGAAGAAAATAAGTTCATCTTAACAACTCTAAAAATCACTAATTCTATGATTTTGAGATCCTATGCTCTAGAAGAAATACTGGCTTTTGGGTTACACATCTATGTTTGAACCTCTTTGCTATCAGAGATCTGTGTTACCTTGTCCAAGCCAAATCCCTTCATCTGTAAAAGGATGGAGTTGGACTCAGTGACTTCTAAGTTCCCTTACAGCTTACCTTAAGAGCTTACACATTTGTGTGTAATGCAGAATAAATGAATACTGGGTAGTTCTATGAGGAGGTGCACAGATACATTGGGGAAGAAGGAAAGGCTTCATGTAGGAAGCTTGAAGAGAGAATAGTACCTATGAAATTGAGAGAAGGCAAGTTAAGACTTCCAACCTTTCAGGTGTAGGTCTAGCATCATGTCCTTCATGAAGCCTTCCATCACTCCCCATTTAGAGAAAACACCTCCTTTTCCAATATTCCATGCTTTTCTAACCACTCATGTTTCTCACTGTAATTTATATGCACATATACACATATGCATATACAGAAAACATGTGTATATGTACATCCATGAATATGTGTGTGTTCACACATATGTACTCTTAAATCCACACACATATATATATATATATATACACTCAGACATTTATCATCTCCTACTAACTTTGATCTCTGTCAGGGAATTATCTTGGGTGTCTATCAGTGTCAGAGCAGATACTTTGTTTTGAGTAAAGTGTTCTACCAGTCTTCTTAACACCTTTGATAGAAATGACCTTGATAGAAATTCCTTGGTCACATATCTCATCTGCATCGGCCATCTTGATTTAGGCACAGTTTGGCAAAGATTAGCTTGAGATATGAGGAACAAATTGTGTTCATAGAAGTGAGGAGGTGCCGTGTGTGTCACTGGACCCATGCAGGTCTACTTAGGTGTGACTCACAGGAAGGCATGAAGAGATTTCTTTAGAGTCCCTTCCACACACTTCGTGCTCAGCAAAGTTACTTGTAGATGTAAAGTACTTAGTAAATGTTGGTTTTTTGAATAGAATTAAAAGGATCTTAAATTAAATAGACCTCAAATCCTTCTCCTTCTGTACTTGTAGATAAGTTATTTTGTTATGTTATGCTCTTCTGTTTTGTATGTTTTGAGGTTCTTATTGAAGTCCCAACTGAAAATTTATTGTGGCTTAAGTGAATAAATATGAATTATCTGAGTAATGAGACAGTGGAAAGAGGAAAAAATGTGAAAAGCTTGAGTTCAAGTCCTGACTACCAATTTCTTACTATATGATCCCAGTTAGGTCATTTAGACCTTGTGAACCTCAGTAACCCCCTCTGTAAAATGGACAGAGTAATAGACTCACTAGCTAAAAGGATAGTTATGAGGCTCAGATAAAATATTGTATATAAACAGGCCTTTTGACCCAAAAGGGAAATGAAATGGGATCTCCTAGCCTTATTCTATCTGTGTAGCAGAAACTTACCATGGATTATTACTTGGTGCTTTGCATTGTATGGTATCATTAATATGTATAGTCCATTTAAAATGATTTTATGACCATAAGAAACCACAGTATAATAGATGCTGTATTAATTGGGATCTACTGGAAATCAGGCTAAGGTCTTTAGCATTTCACTTGCAGGTCATGGCATCATCTCCCTGATGCTGTGGTTCTTTTTGAGAAAGAAGAAAAGAAGCATCAATTGAGACTCGAGCTGGCTTAGTGGACAGAGGTGACCAATCCCTGTTCTCAGAGAAGTTCCTTCTTGCTTTTCTCCTCATCTCACATCAGGTCATGCCTTTTAACTATGTGGCTTCTCCAAGACTATTCTGGGGTTCCTTTCTTTCTCCCCCATTGATTCCCTTTTTGCCTTCTCTCTAATGGAATAAGAAAGGAGAGAGATAGTGTATTTCCCTATTGGGAAATATTTTTCTTTAATTTCACAGATGATGAAATGAATAAATCAGTCGGTATATATAACATTATGTACACATATGCACATATGTACACACATACGTACATATACATGGATGCAGAGAGAGAGCAAGTGCTTCTGCTATGTGTGAGGCACCAATGTATACAGCAATTACATGATTTACATGGCTCATTCTGTGGATAAATAGCAAAACTGAAATGTGGCTTTCTTCTATAGCAGGTCATCAATGTTTCCAGTTCTTTCTCAGGTTCTCTTTCATAGTTTCCAGTATATGTGTATTAGTATTTGCAAATTTTGGAGTATGTGTCTAGTGTAAGGTTGTCTCTATTTGAGTCTCAGTCTCCAAAAGTCTCATGAATCCACTTTTTGACTCAATTCTGAAAAGAACTCATGAAATTTTAGATTCTATAACTCGACTTTTTTATTTTTTTGAAAGGGGAAGAAGGAAGAAGTGCAAAGACATAGAAAATCAACTCTCTGCTGTTGTGTGGCATGCGTGCGTGTGTATGTGGGTGTTTTTTTTTGGGGGGGTGAGTAGGTAGAGGTGTGCTCCAATGCTTGGTAAAAACATATCTCTGATTACAGTGAACCTCCAGGTCTGATCTCCAAGTGTGAAAAGCTTTATTGTGTGAAAAGCAGCTCTACCCTGACTCCCCACCTAGTCATCTCACCAATCTATATCTCTTTTTCCTCCTTTTTCACGAGCAGGGCTAGGCAAAGAAACAAAACATGTATGGTGGAAATCCATCAGCTACAATGGAAAAACAATTTGGCATGTGCATTCTGCTAGGCACAGGCCAACGAAATCATTGTTCTACTTGAAGAATAATGTTATTCTTTGATTTCTTTTAATATTAAAGCACTAGTGGACCAGGAATCTGTGATAGTTAATTTATTAATAGGCTTATTAGTAGAATCAAAGTATGGAAAGATAGTGAAAGCCAAAGGAAAGGGCTTTACTCTCCGAGATACAGCTTAGATGGTCTTCTCTGCTCCTCTATCTCCTTTGTGCCTTGACCTCCCTACCACAGGTCAGGGTGAGAAGAATCATAGCTAATTGGATTGAAGAAATGGATAGAGCTTGTTTTTCTTTTTTAAGTTTTACTGTTCTGAGATTTTTGTTTCTTTTTGCTTCTGGGAGACAGTGTGGCACAATGGATAGAGAACTAGCTTTAGAGTCAAGAAAACCTAGATTCGAGTCTCACTCACCTCTGAGACACACTGGCTGTGGGTCCCTGGGGCAAATTGCTTAATCTTTCTGTGCCCTTCACAGCTCTTTAAGAGTCTATGTTGTAAAGAATGTATTAACCTGCTTTGGCAAAGGGAGTTACCCCCACTGGTCATTTTTCAGGTGTAGTCTCTGTCTCTACCCTTGTTAGCATATAAAAATTAGAAATAAAAACAATAATAGTGCCTAGCACTAGGGAGGTAAG
Source organism: Pseudocheirus occidentalis (assembly GCA_028646575.1). Classification (NCBI taxonomy): domain Eukaryota; kingdom Metazoa; phylum Chordata; class Mammalia; order Diprotodontia; family Pseudocheiridae; genus Pseudocheirus; species Pseudocheirus occidentalis. The sequence continues at coordinate 11,783 of JAQQSW010012403.1, forward strand.
ATACCTGCCCTGGTTGGGCCTCATCTGGAGTATTGATTTAAAGTCTGATGCATGCTGGTTTATAAAGGACATTGACAATCCAGAAGGCATATAGAAGAAAGCATCCAGGATGGTGATGACCTTGCAATCAGGTAACATCACACATTGACCCTGGAGAAGAAAAGCCTGGGAGGAAGAGTGAGGGCCTAACTGAAACTTTTTGCCTTGAAAGAAGCATTTGATATATTGAGAAGTGACCCAAATTTATTTTTAAAAATGAGACATTCTCCTACTTATAAGTGATCAAGTAATATGAAGAGATGGTTTTCTGAGGAAGAAATCAAAGCTATTAAGAGACACAGAACAGTGCCTTAAATCACTATTGAGAAATGCAAATTGAAACAACTCTGATATATTACCTCCCACCAATCAGATTGACTAACATGACAGAAGAGGAAAATGTTCAGTCCTGGATGGGGATGTGGAAAAATATGGGTTCTAATGATTTGTTGATGGAGTTACAATGTATTCCAGCCATTCTGCAGAACAATTTCTAATGATGTCCCAAAGTCTATAAAATTTTACCAGCCCTTTGTTTAGCAATAACACTACTACCTCTGAATCCCAAAGAGATCAGAGAAAAAGCAAAAATACGTATTTGTACAAAAATATTTATGGCAGCTTTATCTATGTTGGCAAAAGAATTGGAAGATGAAGTGATGTCCATCAACAGGAGAATAGCTGAACAACTTTCAGTATATGATTGTGACC
>JAQQSW010012404.1:0-12532 GCA_028646575.1 Pseudocheirus occidentalis
TCTATATTTTATATATTATTAATATATTATATAATATATACAATTATATAATATATTATAATATAAATAATATATTATTTATATAGTATGTGAATAAAATTATATTACTAAATTATATATAAATATAAATTATATATTATGTTATAGTATCTAAATTATATATTATATATAAATATGAATTATATATTCTATCTGGTTACATTCTAGTATATAAATTATACATCATATATAAATATTACATACTTCGTGTGTGTATATAATATTTACATCTCTCTGTGCATATCATCTCCATTCTCTATTTACAGTAAAATGTAAGGTCCTTAAGGGGAAGAACTATTTCTTATTCTTTTCTTTTCTATCCTTTTTTTGTCTCTGTATCTCTAGTACCTAGCACAGTGCCTGGTGGAGAGTTGAAAATCAACAAACACGGGGTTGCTAGGTAGCACAGTGAATAGAGCACCAACCCTGAAGTCAGGAGGACCTAAGTTCAAATATGACCTCAGACACTTAACACAAAAAAACTAGCTGTGTGACCTTGGGCAAGTCACTTGACCCCAATTGCCCTACCCCCCCCTCAAAAAGCAAAAAAAGAAAGAAAATCAACAAGCCCTTCTTAAATTGAACTGAATGCCAAGATACAGTTCACTGATAATAAATGGCATAAATCTGTGTATCCCAACTCAGGCAGTTTGAATTTCTAACAGAATCTAATTAAAGCCCTGCAGTATCCCCTCTAACTTCCCCTTCCTGCTGAATATAATTTCCCATCCGGTCAGCCTTGCACAGCAGCTACAGCTACATGGCACGGTGGATACAGCTCCAGACCTGGAGTCAGGAAGACTCAACTTCCAGAGTTCAAATCCAGTTCAGATACTTCCTAGGTATGTGACCCTGGATGAGTCACTTAACCCTGTTTGCCTCAGTATCCTCATCTGTAAAATGAACTGGAGAAGAAAACGGCAAACCACCCCAGTATCTTTGGCAAGAAAATCCCAAATGGGGTCACAAAGAATCAGACAAGACTGAAGAACAACTGAACAAGAACAGCCTGGCAAAGAGTTTCTCCAAACATCTTACCCACAAAAATTCTGTTGGACCTGTTCATTAACATCTCCCCCAGCCATGGCCTTCCCATTCCCACCCACTCCCTGACCTGCTTACATCACTAGGATAAGGAGAACACACATTTACATACAGTAAATACAGTTGATTTCCTAAGAGTCCAACATCCCTGAATAAATCAACCAAGAGGGAAAGTGAGCGCAAAGATTCTGGACAGTAAATGACTCTACTTTATGGCCCGAGCCGTGAGTCTGTGCCCACTCCAGCACTTCATATGGGCCTACCACATGCCTACCTTCTCCAGTTTCCCTGTCCTCAGGCTGCTCTCATTGTTCCAGATCATAAGCCGCCAATACTCAGGAATTTGGATCTTAGCAAGGCCTAGATTTAAAATAGTAAGCACACTTTGGGAACTCTGTTTATCATAGTCTACTGGGCAGAGAAATAGGTGGTACGTTAAAAAAAAAAATAGACTATAAATAAGCCCCTCTCCCCTCCTGTAGTAGACCAGACTTTCAGGGGGCCCCTGGCCCCATTAAGGAAATGATCCCCTCTTCTAGGAGGTCTCTAGGCAGATGTGCAGGAGTATAATCTTGTTGGGTGGATGCTTTCATTGGTCCTATGAATAACTAAAGAAAATTCAGGGTAGTTAATTAGCAAGTCTCCTTTGTGACTCTCTGTTTGTGCCTCTGGACACGGTCCTAGGATGAAGTCTTAATGAATAATTAGCCTTGGGCTGGTGTGGGGAGTGGTCATGACCAAAGGAGGGTCCCTGCATTCAGATTATGTAGCTAGGCCATACAACTGTGCTGGATACAGTACCCTCCCCAACAAAAAAGTTTTGTGAGGTTTTTTTTCCTGAAACAATGTGCCGTTAATAATGTGTTGATTTATGGGAAAAGGAGTCCTAGGTCAGTAGGGGATGTACTTGTTGGCATTACTCAGGCATAGCTCATTCTTGAAGTTTGGGTCCCAGAAATAGAAGATTTTTAGCTTTGGATTCTTGGAACACAATTTCTCTAAAGAAAAATTGTACTGGCACTAATCCACTGAGAGTTTGAGAAATTTATGACAGAGAAAGAGAAGCACAGAAAGAGTGAGAAAAAGAGAGTGAGAAAGAAAAGGAAGGAGGGAGGGAGGAAAGGAGAAAGGGGGAGGAGGGAAGGAAGGAAGAAGGGAAGGAAGGATGGAGGGAGGAAGGGAGAGAGGGAAGGAGGGGAAGAAAGAAAGAAAGAGAAAGAAAGAGAGGGAGAAAGAAAGAAAGAAAGAAAGAAAGAAAGAAAGAAAGAAAGAAAGAAAGAAAGAAAGAAAGAAAGAAAGAAAGAGAGAAAGAGAAAGAAAGTGAGAGAGAACAAAAGAGAGAGAAAGGAGGGAGGGAAAGGAGGGAGGGAAGGAAGGAAGGAAGGAAGGAAGGAAGGAAGGAAGGAAGGAAAGAAGGAAATGAAACAATTTAAAGTCCTTTTAGGTCTTCTCCCATATTCTTTTACTCCTACAACACAACTCTCCAATTGAGAAAAAAAAGGCATAAATGGACTAGTGGGAAATGAGAAAAATTTGTGTCTGTAACTTGGAACTCCTCTATGTTCTCATCCCTAGCTTTCTTGATCCACTTTGGACTACTTTCACCAAGACCACTCCATACTAAGCCTCCTCTATTGTGACCATCCATCATCTCCACCTCCCCCAAGCCAGTGACCTGCATTTGGCAGAGCCCCTTGGCTCTGACTGGTCTCCTTTTGCAAGGCCCCTGCCCTCCTTGCCACTGCCTGGTTTGCTCCCCACCTCCTGTAAATGTGCATGCTTACCCAGGGCCCTTCACGTATTGTATTCACCCAGTAAGCTTCTTGAGAACAGGCACTGTCCTGTTTTCTCATATTTGTACCCATAGCACTTAGCACAATGTCTGATGCCTAGTAAGTGCTTCCTAAATGTTTTATTTATCTGTCACAAGGATAGGAGTAGCAGACAGTCCAAGGATTTCTTGGTAGATGTAATAAATCAGTACTAGTCAGACATGACTCTGCTGAAACTATTAGACCAAAAGCTCATCTTACCAAATGATCAGAATGAGGGGGAAAGATCCCCGTCTCCTGTTGGAATACATCAGGAACAATCGACAAAGACTTTTTCTGTTTTGTTCATAATCATTACTTTAATCCATTCCTATGTGATGTAGCAATGAACACCATGTCCAACTATCAAGACCACTGTTCTCCAGGAAGCAGCATGGCATAGCACAAAGATCCTTGGAGTTGGAGTTGGGGGTTCTGGGTTCAAATCCTGACTCTAACTGTTAATACCCATATAATTCTGGGCAAGTTCCTTATTAGAATGAATGACCCCCAAATATCCATTTCAGCTCTATTTCTATGATCCTGAGATTAGCTTGAGAATTGGCACAGGATACAGTTTAGTGGGCTCCCTAGTACTGGCCAAAGCTTTCCCACAATGGCGAGTTGGAAACAGGTTTCAACCTAGATCAGGGGTAGGAACCTGTGGTAGCCTCAAGGCCACATGTGGCTCTCTAGGTCCTCAAGTGTGTCCCTTTGAATCTAAACTTCACAGAACAAATTCCCTTAATAAAAGGATTTATTCTGTAAAACTTGGACTTAGTCAAAAGGCTGCATCCAAGGACCTAGGTGACCACATGCGGCCTCGAGACCCCAGGTTCCCACTCCTGATCTAGATGTTCCTACACAGACAGTGGGGCAAGGGTAAGGCTAAAATTCTTGGGATGATTAAGCAGAAGTCGGTGAATATAAATTATAACCTTTGGATCTGGGATGGCCGAGGGCATAGCAGCTGTTAAATGGTACAGTCAAAACCAAGGGGTCTGGAAGGAGGCAGGGCCCAGAGCCCATTAACCTATGAGTAAGTACCCCCTAAGAAGCCAGATGAGACGGGGAAAGAAGACTCTAGTTTGCCGCACTCAGTGTTCTGTCTGCTCATGCAGATTCTTAAGCCTGGCCCTCGAGACTCTGTCCAATAACTGGAAAGATCCAGCCTTTGCTTTTTGCTTCTCTTCTATTGCAGCTGGATTCTGAACAGCACAAGATAACCCTCAACCATGTCCACTGTCCCACACTGAAGAACAATGCACAATGTCTGCTTATCTCCCATGGAGAGAAAGGGAGCCCTAGAGCCCAACAGCCATGTTCAGGGAGGTTTGAGCAGGTCCACAGAGACTTTCTCTATGGAGTCAAATCTGATGTCAGGGATACATTGAGTTGCTAGGTCCTTTATACATCTATACATCTACTACTTCGCAAAGTCTTTTTCCTCTCTCCACAGGTCTCACTCTAAAGAGGATCTAGAATCATCTCTCTCTCTCTCTGTCTCTCTCTCTCTTTCTCTCTGTCTCTCTCTGTTTCTCTCTCTCTCTCTCTTTCTCTCTCTCTCTCTCTCTCTCTCTCTCTCTCTCTCTCTCTCTCTCTCCCTCTCTCCCTCTGTCTCTGTCTCTGTCTCTCTCATATCTATCTCTGTCTTTCTCTCTGTCTCCATCTTTCTCTCCCTCTCTCTCTGTCTCTCTGTCTCTCTCTTTCTCTCTCTCTCTCTCTCTCTCCCTCTCTTCCTCTGTCTCTGTCTCTTTCTCTCCCTCTCTCTCTCTCTCTCTCATATCTATCTCTGTCTTTCTTTCTCTCTGTCTCCATCTTTTTCTTCCTCTCTCTCTCCTTGCCTCTCCATCTCTCTGTCTCTCCATTTCTCTGTCTCTTTCTTGTCTCTCTGTCTCTGTTTCTCCACCTCTGTCTTTCCTCTGTCTCTATCTCTGTTTCTCTCTTGGTCTCTGTCTCTGTCTCTGTCTCTGTCTCTGTCTCTCTCTCTCTCACACACACACACACACACACACACACACACACAGAAAGAAGAATAATGTCTCTCTCCTCCAGAACTGCTTGAATCAACTCTGCCCCTCACTCACTCCATCAATTAGGACAGTCTTAGGCCAGATGCTTGAGGTCTGAAACCCAGGTTACAAGGTTACACTGGGTGGAGGGGTTAGGAGATGTGAAGCACAGTCAGTTGGCTAATCCATGAATATTTATTAAACATTGACTATAACTACTCCCCCCCTCAAAGATTCCATCTCCTTTCCTTGTGACCTACCCTTGACATCTCAGCCTTGACCCTGGATGCTTCACCCTCTAAGTGAAGGAAGACTTGAGAGGGAACCAGGAGGCAGAGATTGTACACCTTCTTTTGTTGCTATAGTAACCAAAAGACAGTTACTAAAGGCGCATCTTTACAAGTACTACTTGGCCTCCACAAAAGGTTTGTGTTCAAATGCATGAACCCTGCCAGAGACCAAAGATGCTAGGATGCTATCGCCTCCCCAAAACAGTAGGGAAGCCCTGAGAGCATGGCAGAGTTGGGTGCCAGTCCAGCAAGACTGCCCTTGGCAAAACAATGTCAGAGAGAAACAATTTATCATCACATGACTGCAAAGAAATTCTGAAAACACTGATGCAAATAGGTTAGAGCTTTCAAGTCCCAGGAGACTCCCATCATCAGAGTCAGAGGGAGAGAACATTTAGACAAAGGAGCAGAGATCACAGAAAGCGTGTGTGGCTTCACTGAGAACAGGCCAGACTAGCCAACGTTCCTTCTATGACAGGAAGATTATTCTGATAGATCAGGGGAATGCTGAAGATAGTTTATATCTGGGGTTTTCCATTCTTGACTGATTCAGATTTGGGGCTGTATATTCTGGTCCTTCTTGGTATGAAGATCCTGCATAACTGCTGCTCTGGAATGGCCTGCTGATAAATTCAAATTAGATTGAATTTCCACCAGCCTCGCTCACCCTCCCCAACCCCACAGCAATGCCGTGCTTCAGAGAAATGAACAGGAAAACCTAAAGAGGCCTAAGCCAAGGACACCTGACTCATTTCCAGTCCATTCCTGCAGGCTCACTCATCTTGGTCCCCTGCAGGGCACATGCAATCCACTCCATGACTGACTCAAGTGAGGCTGAATATTGGGGATGTAAATACAAGCAAGTCCTTGCCCTGGAGAAGCTTACATTCTAATAGGGCAGGATAACACACAAAGTTGGTAATCAAGATACGGGAGGTGTGAGTGGCCTGGTTTGGAAATGGCCAGAAGTAGGTGGTGGCCTGGATTCTGCATGAGGCAAGGCAAAGGATCACCTAGCAAAACCCAGATCCCGGAAAGTGCTGCCCTCTGGTCCAACTCTTCATTTTAAAATGAAGGAAACTGAGGTTCAGAGAAGTTCATTGACTTGCTGAAGGTCATAGGTTAGGCTAGGAAGTGACATGGTAGATATAGAGTGCTGACCCTAGCAGCAGGAAAATCTGAGTTCCAATCTAGCCTCAGACACTACAAGCTGTGTGACCCTGAACAAGTCACTTAACCTTTGTCTTCCTCAGTTTCCTCACCTGTAAAATAAAGATAAAAACAGCAACTACCTTCCAGGGTCATTGTGAGGATAGAGCAAGATATTTATGAAGTACTTTGCAAGCCTTAAAGCATTGTATAAAAAACTTATTATCATTATTGTTAATTATTAAAGTGACAGGTGGATTTGAACCCAAGCTCCCACTTTGTGCCCTTTCCACTGGACATGTTACCTACAAGAAGAGGAAAGAGCCAAAGCAATGTTAGCAAAGGCAATGGATAGAGGGCTGGGCCTGAGACAGAAAGACTCCTCTTCCTGAGTTCCTATCTGGCCTCAGACACTTACTAGCCCTGTGACCCTGGGCAAGTCATTCAACCCTATTTTTTTCAGTTCCTCATCAGCAAAATGAACTGGATAAGAAAAGGGCAAACAAATTCCTAATGGACTCACAAAAAGTCAGACACAAATGAAAAACCACTGAACAACAACAAAGCCAAATTCCTATATTTTCTTAAGAAGCTGGTCTTACCTGCATGGGCAACATCCACTTTCAACAAGAACTATTAAAAGCCTCCATTTGCTACATCCCTAAACTACAATGGCAAAGTCAGCTCCCACAGCCACATGTGAAGCTTCCCCAGCTCCTGGGGGACAGAACAAAGATTTCTCACCTAGGAATCTGTAAGACCCTCCAGAGGGGAAGACGATTGGAAGAAGATTCCTCCAAGTCAAGGGGCAGAGCTGTCCTTCCTGTAGGCATGGAGTTCTGCCTCTTCCCCCTGGCCCAAAGCTGGCACTGGGGCACCCTGGGGAAAGGGCTGCAGTTGACTCAGTCTTACTTTTTTGGCAATGTTTTCTATTCCAGGAACACTAAGTGAGATTAATGGACTTGATAATCAACTCTGGGCTGCGTCAGATGATCAATAGGAAAGGGACAGTTTACAAGGATTGAAATGTTTACAAAGCAGGAATGAAAGTTTATATGGGGCCACTTAATCCCCCACCAACAACACTAGAGGCTTCAAGGTCACTTTGGAGCCAACCAAAATCATTTGGAGATCAAGGGTCAGGTTTTGTCTCACATAGCACTGGATCACATGGCCACACACACACACACACACACACACACACACACACCCTTTCCTCAATACTGGGATCTAGGAGCCTTGGTTTTCAACCCCATGTTCCACTGGGATTGGCTTGGAGTATTTTTTTAGAGGGGAGAGGTAGGAGGAGACTGGGCCTCCCCATCTCCCCCAGGCTAAAAGTTCAGTGACCATTCACCCCATCCCATTATTGATCAGAATGGGAACTTTGATCTGCTCTGCTTTTTCTGACCTGTCTGGTTTGCCCCTCCTTAGGGTCCTTGGTGGACTCCTACTCCTGGGAGTTTATCAACATGGCACCAGGCTTAATGAGGATAGCCAATCAGCTTAGCCCACTGAAGTCCAGAACTCCCTCCTTCTAATCATCCATCAGCCTCAGCTGCCCAGTAGCATCAAGTATGCGTCATCATACCCAGTTTCAGGGTTGTTGCTGTTGTTTTAAAAAAGCATGGTTAATGCGAGTCCATTTAATGTTTTCCTCTGTTTCAATAAAGCATAAAAGTCATAAGATCAGAGATTTAAGAGCAGAAGGGACCTCAGTGACCATCCTTTGTTCAACCCTCACCCCTTGTTTACAGATGAGGGAATTAAGGTCCATGGTCAACTAGTGTCAGAAATAGAATTTGAAACCAGGTCCTCTGAGTCCAGAACTAATATTATTTTCAAAGGATCTTCTGGCTTGGCTACCTCCACAATACCCTTCACAATTATAGGCCTTGTCATCCACCCTACAGCTGAACCTTCTTTTATGTGCTGTCTCCCCAATTCAAGTGGGAGCTTCTTGAGAGCAGGGCCTGTCTTGCTTTTTCTGTTCATATCCTCAGTAATTAGTGCAGTGTGTGGTATGTAGAAAGTGCTCAGTAAATGCATTTTCATTCATTTCATTCATTCATGCCACCATGCCATTCTAACTGTCAAAGCTAAACTGCCAGATGCAGCGTACTCCCCACTGTACCATACTGCATCCCAATAAGCCAGCTAACAAAGCAGGCTCAGGTGGAACTAGGTTTGGCCACCAGGAACCCCATTTCTACTGGTTCTATTCACTCCTCATCACAACAAAGCATCTGAATGGAAAGGAGACCATTCTCTACTCCCTGGCTTCAGCTCTTGCACAAAGGTATTTCTTCAAGAATTTAATATTTAGCATTTTGGAAACTGCATTCTCCTCTGACCCTTATTACGTGTGTGACATTGGGAGAATTATTTCACTGTCTTGGGCCTTGGGTTCCTCATCTGTAAAATGAAGGGTCTGGACCAGATGGGTTCTACGGTCTTTTCTACCTTTCAAGCTACGGTTGCCCTCATTCCACTCTCACCTCACCTAATCTACTCATTATACCCAGGATGAAACACAAGTTTGGAGGAATTGGCACAAAGCTAAGGGGAAGCTCAAAAACCAAAGCCAAGATGAGAACTCAAGCGCTGCTGGGCCTGGAAGCATCTTCGCACCATGGGACCATACCTTCCCTCTAATTATAAAGAACAGAAGGGAGGGAGACCAAAACAAAGAAAAAAGGCAAAATCTACAAGTGTCTACTTTGCAGGAAGACGTCTTAAAAAAATACAGCAGCAATTGTGAAATCACATCCAAAGAGCCAAGAGGGGAAGGGAGGGAAAACTGAAGGGAGGTGATGCTTTGCAATGCTTAAAACATCAACAGGAAACTGGACTTGGGATTCCAAGGGCTTGGGGTGAGGGACTGAGGTGGGGAGGAGAGATTATGGAGGCTGAAAGAATGTAGTGGGGAAGAGATTCCGTCAAAGGATCAGCGGCCTTGGGCACGAGACGGCCATACCCTCCATTACTACACAGCCACAGCCAGGAAGTGTTTGTGAAGCAGAGCAGGGAGGACCAGAGGCTGGTGTGCCGGCCGGCGAGAATTTACCTTAAAGATGCTCTTCAGAGGCACGGTCCCGTGAGAGAACCGATGGACAAAGATGGTTTCAATCAATCGTTTGATGTAGTGGGAAGAATGGCAGATGCATGCCAGGCTAGACGAGGCAAGATAAAAGGGGTTTTTAATGATAAATAAAGACAGCCCAAGTGTATAGAGCCCTTTAAGGTTTATTAAAGAGTTTTATAGAAATGGTGCAGCTAGGAGGAATGATGGATAGCTTACTAGCTGTGTGACCTTGGGCAAGTCACTTTATAGTTCTCAGACTCAGTTTTCCCATCTGTAAAATTAAGTTAATAATAGCATCTACCACATAGAGCTGTTATGAGGCACAAGTGAAATAAAGTATTTAAGTGCTTTGGGAACTTTAGGGCTCTGTAAGTTATATTATTGTTATTATTCTATCATTTAAGCCTCACAACAACCCTTCAATATAGAGACCCCAGGTATTTCTATCCACATTTTCCAGACTATATCAAGCCACTTCTCCACAATAATCGTAACAATATTTAACCTTCACAAAGCACTTTAAGGTTTACAAAGCACTTTCCATAGGCATTATCTCATTGGAGCCCCATAAAATCCTCTGTGAGGTTTCCATTCACAGACAAGGAAACTGAGGCAGACAAGAGGTTAAGTGACTTATCCAGGGTCACACAACTAGTAAGTGTCAAAGGTAGAATCTGATCTCAGGTTTTCCTGATTCAAAGTCCAGCACTCCATTCATGAAGCCATCTGCCTTTTAGAATGTTAGCTCCATGAAGGCAAAGACTGCCCTGCTTTGTATTTGAATCCTTGGGGCTTGGTACAATGCTTGGTACATGGTAAGGGCTTAAAAAGTGTATCTTCATTCATGTATGCTACCTCATGATGCAGTTATTGTAAAATATCTGGAATCAAAATTGTGAAATTAACATAATTTCTACTGCATCTTCCCGAGTTCCCAAAAAGTTCCCAAAGAACTTTTGTTTATATGGGTTATATCTATTGATATTTACTGTATTAAAAATGAAAATATCTGGGGCGGCTAGGTGGCGCAGTGAATAGAGCACCAGCCCTGGAGTCAGGAGGACCTGAGTTCAAATCTGACCTCAGACACTTAACACAAAAAACTAGCCGTGTGACCTTGGGCAAGTCACTTAACCCCAACTGCCCTCCCAAAAAAAAAATGAAAATATCTTAGTATCATTATGAAAATAGTTTTGACCACACAGACCCCCTAAAAGGGGTCTTGGGGACCCCCAGGTTCCTCAGACCACACTTTGAGTACCTCTGGACCAGAAGAGTCAGGGGTGAGATGGTACATAAATGCTTGTTGATCGGTTTAGTGGATGAGGTGCTATACCTGGAGTCAGGAAGACCTGAGTTCAAATCTCACCTCAGATATTTATTAGGTGTGAGCTCCTGGGCAAGTCCCTTAAACCTATCTGTGCTTCTGTTTCCTCATCTGGAAAATGAGGGATCTGTATTCAGTAGCCCCTTAGGCACTGTCCAGCTCTAAATCTGTGATCCCACCACCTATGGTTGACTGACCTACTGATGGGCCCAATTAGACTCACTTGACCACAGGAAGCCTCCTTGACATGAGCTTCTTTTCCAGGCCATAGACGAAAGGCATTCGGAGGTAAAACAGGAGGTAGATGAAGAGTGAGCCCGCATATTCAATCAAAAACACCTACAGAAGAAGAGAGTTTTGTAGCTTGAGGCCTCTTTTGTTGACCTGATTGCTGATGATTCCCATTTATACAGAGACCACACCTGCGACTACCTTGTGAGAACTGATACCTGCCTCCATGGCCAAGAGGGGAGAGATGGGAAATTCCCTGTGGGCAAGTATTGGAAAAGTTTCTACTCTGTAATCACCAAAGACCTGGTCAAAAAAAGTAATCGTTTTTGTCTGCTCTAAAAGATGATTGACCTTTCAAATGAACCAATGCATTTCTAGTCATGCCCTCCTCAGAAAACTCAGTGCTAGAAACCCCAAGCTTCCATTTAACCAGAAATATCGGCACATAGGACAAAGACCACAAAATGAACCTTGGGCTAGCCAGCATGAAAGTTATCCTCAATTTAACTTTTTAAGACAAATTCCCTTGGAGAGGAGGAGTGGCAGGGAAGAGCCCTCAGAGTAAGAGAGGGATGTTCTCTGGAAGTTGCTTCCAACTCTGAATCTATATGACCTCATGACACAAGGCCCTGAGAAGGGCCACTATGAAGGGAATCAGCACTGGGTCAAGCCAGTAAGAATCTCAAATGGGTTGTAGCAGGCAAGATGTGAAGAAGAGGAACACTATCTGGCTACTATTTTAACAAATCTTGCTAATTTTCTGTTGAGTTTAGGTGTTTCTACTAACTAGAGGTACAAATGCTACTGGCACCCTGTAAATTTCAGCACCTTGGGACAAAATGCCATTGACAAGCCCTAGTTAAGCCTTTGGGCAGCTAGGTGGTCCAGTGAGTATTGGGCCTGGAGTCAGGAAGACTCATGCTCCTGAGTTTGAAACTGGCCTTACTAGTTATGTGACCCTGGGCAAGGCACTTAACCCTGTTTGTCTCAGTTTCTTCATCTGTAAAGTGAATCAGAGAAGATAATGGCAAACCACTCCAGTATCTCTGTCAAGAAAATCTCAAATGGGGGGTCTAGGTAGCACAGTGAGTAGAGCACTGGCCCTGGAGTCAGGAGGACCTGAGTTCAAATCTGGTCTCAGACATTTAACAAAAAAATCTAGCCATGTGACCTTGGTCAAGTCACTTAACCCCAATTGCCCTACCTTCCCCCCTCAAAAAAAAAAAAGAAAACCTCAAATGGGGTCATGAAGAGTTGGACATGGCTGGAAATGATGACAACAACAAGGTTAAGTCTTTGATTCCATTAGCTTTGGCCTGTATCATTTTGGCAAGGTCCATTTCTGACCTAGGTTAAAAGGTGGCAGTTATATGTGAAAGCCTTCATTATAATAGCTCTCATCCTTCAGGCCAGCCAGCTGCTACAAGAGTAGCTGGAAGATGGCACTTGTCCAGCCTCCTACCATCCCTTCTCAACCACTGGCAATCCCCTGAAATTTGCATTACAAAAAAAGAAGGAAGGAAGGGAGAAAGGGAGGGAGGAAG
>JAQQSW010012405.1:0-12532 GCA_028646575.1 Pseudocheirus occidentalis
GAGGGGCTTTACAGTGGGATTGCTGTTATGGGGTTGGGGCAGGAGCAAGATGGGAAGAAAATGTGTAATTCAAAAAATGTAATGAAAATGAATAATGTAAACAAGAAAACAAATAAAAACTAAAATTAAAAAAAGAAGATATATTATATCACCTTTCAGAGGTTTAGAAAAGGAAAATCCAGATGAGTGTCATTCATTAACCCATCTAAAATATTGCATATTACTAGAGACTCCAATCATGTTATCTCAACACTTCTGCAAAATAAAAACAAATTTATAAGAATACAGAAAATGCCTTGTGGCACCCATTTATTATAGGAAACAATTTAATATCATACAAGTCTATTTTCAAGTCAAATGAAAAAAAAATTAGTTCCTGAAGGATGGAAGCACCTAATAAGACATACACTCTTTATAAAGTATAAAATACCTTGTATTCTTTCATAATCACTATTAAAACCATATTATAGTGAATTCTAGTAATGAATCCAAAGAGAATGATTTTCAAATGCTTTTTAAGTTCTAACTAGTCCAACCTTGCAAGGCATACTAATATCAGAGTGTATAGCAAGGGAAGATTCAGAAGAGACCTTGGGAAAGCTATGTGTATGAAGATGAATGAGAATGGTTTGGTGAGAGTTCTAGGATAAGATGTTGGAAGACGGAAGAGGAAGCCATGACCCCACATGGTAGGTTATCTTGCTTCCACAATGAAGTTATGTGAATATTGCAGAGGCAAACATATAGCATGTTATTCATATTTAGCCACTATCACCTTCAAGGACTAAATGAAATCACTGATGCTAGTTCAACAATAGTCAATAATAGTCAACAATAAGGAATAATGTTACTGAAGTGAGGCAAGAATGACCATAAACAGTAAGAATGTTGGGTGAGATAATCCCTGAAATCTCTAAAAATAATATCCCAGGGCTCTGTACCAGGAAGAAGACAGCTGCCCAATTGCCCAACGCCTAACTTACTTCTTCACATCTTCTCCATAAGTGGTTGGATTTAATGCAAGAAGTAACATCAAGCTATACCCTGTATACACACACACAGCACTTCACTTTTCTTTACTGTGGTTATTGTTCATTCCTTTTTGAGATTAGATATCTCATTGTACTCTTATCTGTGCTTCAATTACTATTTGAGAGAGAACTTGGGGACGAGGGGGAAGAGGGAGAAAATGAGTCTAAGATAAATAAGTTTAGATTCATACAATGTAAATCCAATCATGAGCAGCTCTCCTGAGGACGGCTGCTGTGAATAACTTTAAGGATCTAATCACATAGTATAGTGAAATCTCTATTTATTCAACAATGAACTAAAGGAAAACATTCCAGAAACTAAAGCACAACATTCACGACAATATCACATAGCTTATTACTAAGGTGTCTGCATAGTCTTAAACAAAACATATAATTCAGTAAGTCACAATCCCCTCCGTCAATATGGAGTACTCCAATCAAGTCTTCTTTCATCTTGACTCCAGGCTGGCTTCCAATCATTTTAAGTCAATCATCGTTAAGGGACACTCATCCTTAAGTCAATCATCCTGATGGATTAGTGGAAAGTACAAAGGTCATCCAACCTAAGTAAAGTCTCCTTTCATCTTAACTGGAGACTGACTTCACAGGTAGGCAGTTCTCCCAGCTCTTGCCTGGATTCACCCAAGTGTTGCCTGGATTCACAGGTAGGGAGCTCTTCCTCCTCTTCCATATCACAACTCATGGGGACTGCTCCACTTGAAGCTCTTCACATTTTTTGTTTCTAGGAAAACAAAGTTCAACAGGTCTATACCAATATTTATGCACTTTACTGGTGCTATCATCCCAATTCACTTTCTTTTTGAGAAATCAACACAAATCAACAGAGTGTTCTGCCTGACAAAGTAACACAAATAGAGAACAACAGACAGAACAAAAAACAGCACAAAAAAAACCCACAAGCATTGTCACCCTCAGTTCTGCTTAGTCCCAGCTCGTGTTTGAGTTTTTATCTGCTCTGCTCCTTCCTGTTCTGCTCTTTTGGAAAGTTCTTCCTACCATGGGCTCCATGTGATGATGTTAGGGCAGGGAAAATCTCCAAACTCCCTTAGACTTACTAAGGGCAACACAGCGTATATTGTTTCCAACAAAGACTTGACACAAAGGCAAGACTTAAAGGCACTTGAATAGCTGAAACAAGCAGGAAAGTACTACTTTGCTTGCCATTACATACAGTAAATAGTGTGAGGCTGGGAAATGGTAAATGAAGTAATTGAGCAAAAATTATAACTCAGGAAACTTCCCACATGTTAGCATTCCCCCGTGTTTCAGCCCTTAGCTAGGCCAAGGTCTCCCACTGTATCTGAGGCCATCTCCAGTTGTATAAATCTATATCTTGCCACTGTACACAGATGGTTCCAGAAAAGAGAGTGAGGCTGGTGACTTTGCATGTCCTTTTCTCACTCAAATGCTATTTACTTGCAAGTCAGGGCATAACCTTCCCTATGTCATAGTCCTCTTAGAGAACAAAGGGCAAACACCAATAGCCCATGATGATAAATGAGGTAAGAGTCAAGAGAGATTTTAATCAGAAACTTCATTGCTAAACTTTGTTTCTGTCTCTGTTTCTCCTTCTGTCTTCCTCCTCCCCCTTTCTCCCTTCCTCACCTCCTCCCCTAACTGTTTTTCTCTTTCTCTCTGTCTCTGTTGCTCCCTCTGCCTCTTTCTCCATGTATCTCTGTCTTCATTATTTTTTATCTCTGTCTCTACCTGTCTCTATGTCTCTGTCTCTCTCTCCCTTCTTCCATCCCTCTTATTATATTTCAAGCCTAAAACTCGGAGACAAAGGAGGATAGAAATATTATATATGTGTCATATTATGTATTATATGTGTGTATGTGGCTATACTATATGTGTATCAGATATGTATTCAAACATATATGTGTGTGTCTACAATATTATTTCTGAAAAAAATTTTAGTGCTTCCATATGACTTTTGTGCATCGCAAACAATACAGTAGGATAAACAAAATGAGCAAAAGATGATGTGCATGTGTGAGATTGTCGTTTCCTAAATAGTTTTCTGACTCATGAATGCTACAACTGTGCAAATCTTCCTTTTGCTTCTATAATAGGAAATACATCTATGTGGTAGTACAGGGACCCACAAACAAGGTTGAAGAAGTCAATACAAACCATCAACCTGAAAATCAACACAGACCCACAAACAAGGTTTGAGAACTCAACACAAATCATCATTACAGTCCCAGGACTTCTGAATCCCTCCTCCAAGAATTCTGTAAACAGACAACCAAAAAATTCTCTTTCAAGGCTTCCAGTAATATCCCAGGACTTCTGTACAAAGTATCACAAACAAACATCAACACATAACAGACAAACATAGAGTGCCAGGATACCATAAGTTTTCTCCTTCTTGACTATGCCATAAGAGTTCTCTTCTCAATTCTCAGCTCTGCTCAGTTTTCAGTTCTTCTCAGCTCTGCTCAGTTATGCTATCAGTTCTTATCTCAATTCTTAGTTCCTCAGCCTCCATGCTGCTTGCTCCAAGAAGTTCTGGTGCACTCTCAGCTTGTGCTCAACTTTTTATCCTGGTCATTAGCTCTTCCTTGGCCCACCCCTTCCTGTTGTATCAGACAGTTCCTCCCACTGTGGGATTCACAAGTTCTGTTTCTTACTGACTTGAAACAAGGTGCTAAGTACCTGTTTGCTTGCCAATACAAGGGACAGGGAAGATCTTCAAATCCCCATTGTCATTACATATGCCAGTTGCCTGATTAAAAAAAAAATTAATCTTTATGTGTTTCACATATAAATCCTTTGCAAAACATCAGTAGGTGTACACTAATATTCTTCAGACTACTTTCACTCATTATATGATTTTTGTTATTACCGTTGAAATATTTAAATTACATCAGTTGAGACATGCTAAATTCGGCAAAAAGGGATCAAGTGTGGCTACAACAGTTCATACCCAATCCACAGTAGATATGAATACAATTTCAACTCCTATGGCTTCTTACAAATAAGTTATGCTATCATATTTTTGGCCAAGATATAATACATCTTCAAGATAAATATATCCATATTAAATTCGTTGGAATTTGAAAACTAAATCTCTGTGATTAAAAAAAAGACAATAGGAGAACTCAGATCCTGATAATATCGCATAGTTATTTGTTTTTCCTTTGTTTGTTTTATTGGTACACACACACACACACACACACACACACACACATATATATGGAGGGGTATTTATTTAAGTAGTGGTTCTACATCTTTTGTTGGCTAACCTTCTGCTTCATTTCACAGGTTTCTACATTCTTCCAGGTGATTCTAGAAAACATTAGGTTTGGCTGGAACCCTTCATATTTTCATCTTTTGTAGAAGTCTCTTTTGTCAAGTTCCTCTTTGATTTTTTTTAATTTTTTCATCCCTTGCACCAAATACTAGTACAAATATAGCACTTATTTTTATGAGCATCTTTTTGCTTAAGCTTGTCATGAATACTTCAAGGCAAGATGACCAATTTCATCTCTTGTTACCTTTGGACAAATTATAATACTAAATCTAGTGATTTCTTTATTTGCTTCCCTACCAAAGAAAATTTTAGCCCCCTTTCAGTTTAGTTGTCAATATTTTTTTTGCTTCTAATTTCATGTCTATTCACAATGTCTGTAACGATATCATTGAATTTATCCAGTCATGCATAAACTTGTTGGTCTTTCAGCAAAGATCGCAGTGTGAATACCAACAGTTATATTAGTTTCTACACAACCTAAGAATTGAATAAACCTTGATACCTTCTACCTGTTTTTCTACCTACCAGTGAAGCCATGGGGAATCATGGGCAATCTCATGTGTCAGCATGGGCAATCTTCTGACAATGAAAGCTTCCTGTGTTTAGCTATGCTTTACTAAGATGGCAGAAAAAAATACATATATACATATATATTTACATATATACATATTAGCATAGTGTCTGGTTCATAGTAGGCACTTTTAAAGTGCTTCTTAATTGAGTAATTGACTCATTTCTGACATAATGAGATATCTAAATAGAATTTTATGGAATCCTCATCTCATGTGATCCTCAGAATAACTTTGTGAAGATGATGATATTATTAACTCCATTTTGCGATTGAGGAAACTGAGGACAGAGAAGTTAAATTACTTGTTCAAAATCATATAGTAAGTATCTGAGTTAGATTTTGAACTGAGGTCTTCAGGACTCCAAATCCAGTAGCTAAACTCATACATAACTTTTAGAGTCTTGTATCTATTTTGGCATCCTCTAAGTTACTCTATTGTCCATAGATAGTTCTCTCTTATAAACAACATTACATGCACACACATACATACATGCATACATATATGTATGTGTATATGTATGCATGTATGTATATACACATGTGTGTAAATTCACTCAGTGGTGTGGAGAAATGTAACTTACACAAAAGGAAATGGGTGGAGGGGAATAAGAGAAATATACAGCTCAGGATATGGGATAATAAAAAAGGAAGGCAGAATAAGCAAAACAGACTTTTGAGGATAGACAGGATAAGAGAGATAACAAGATGGGGAGAGAGACAGATATAGAAAGAGACAGAGACACAGACACAGACAGAGATTAATGGAAGAAAATGAAATGGAGGAAAATACACAGAAATGGGTAACAGAACGTATTAGAATCCAGAATCCAACAATATGTTGTTTATAAGAGACACAGAGAATTAAAATAAAGAGCTAGAACAAAAATGCATGTGCTTCAGATAAACTACGAAAAGAAGGAATGGCAATCATTATCTCAGACAAAACAAAAATAGATCTAATTAAAATAGATAATCAGTGAAACTATATTTTGGTAAATCGTACCATAGAGAATAGAGTTCTATCAAAAAATTTTGAGCAAATACCTCTGATAAAGGCCTCATTTTGTAAATATATACTGAGTATGGAACTTAGTCAAATTTATAAAAATAAGAGCCATTCCCCAATTGGTAAAGGTCAAAGATATGAACAGGCAGTTTTCATAAAAAGAAATCAAAGCTACCTACAGTCATATAAAGAAATTAAAACTTTTAATCAGTATTGATGTGAAAAAGACAAAACAAGTCTGATGTACCACCTCATACCTATCAAAAATGTCAAATGCTATATGGGATGAAAAGAAAATACATAAACTATTGAATTGTTGGTGGAATGTGAACTGGTACAACCATTCTGGAGAATAATTTGGAACTCTGCCCAAAGAGCTATAAAAACTGTGCATACCCTTTAACTCAGCAAATACCACTAATAAGTCTGTATCTCAAAGAGATCAAAGAAAAAGAAAAGAGACATATATATACAAAAACATGTACAGCAGCACTTCCTGAGGTTGCAAACAATAAGAAATCTAGGAGATGGTCATCAGTTGGGGAATAGCTGAACTAATTGTAACATATTATTATGATGGACTACTGTGCTATGGGAAATGACAAAAGGGTTTGGTTTCAGAAAACCATAGCAAGACCTGCATGAATTGATGCAAAGTAAAGTGGGAAGAACTGGGAGATCATTGCTTACAGTAACCGCAATGTTGTAATGATGATCAACTGTGAAAGACTTAGCTACTCTGAGCAATACAATGATCCAAGACAATTCCAGAGGACTCATAATGACAAAAAATGTTATTGACTTCCAGACAGGGAACTGATAAACCCTGAGTATAAATTGTAATATAATTTTCTCACTTTTTCCTCTTTTTGAAATATAGGTAATACGGACATATGTTTTACACTATTTCACAATGTATATCAGATTGCTTGCCTTTTAGCAGGAAAGAGAGTAATGGGAAAGAGGGAGACAATTTGTTACTCAAAATTTAAAATGAAAATAAAAATGCTCAAAATAAATAATGAAATCAAAATATAAAAAAGCAAAATATCCAGAAAAGTAGCTAGCTTACAAATCAAACAACTGAACATCAACTATTTTTTAAAATGCTACAGAAGTTACTGACATTTTTATTCTTATTTTCTTAATCAACAACAACAATAACAGCAATGTCATTCTTCATTTTATTTTTGCTGGAATTTAGATTGAAATGATCCTGAAACATATTACTGTTGGGTTCTTATGCTTTTGTGACTATCTGTTCTAACCAAATAAAAGTATTGGTACATTTACTCATCTTTTACAGTTCTACTGAAAGTATGTTTTGAAGATCTCTACAGGATATACCTACTTCACTTCAATCTGTTCTGACATGTCTATAATTTATTCTTTTATGTCTCTATATTTTAACAACTTTTCATTCCACATAGTTTGGAGATTATAAGCCTTTGGTTTAGCAACTCCTATAAAAATCAACTTTCCTACATAAATATGCAGTGATGTTAAGTCCATTTGATTGTGGGCAACTTTGTTTGTTATCATACTTTGGTGCCCCTGTATTTATTGTCAAAATTTCTTGAAGTCTATTTGTAATACAAGAATTTGTCATCAGTTAGCTTATAAGAAATAATTAACTTATTGTGTCTATGCCTCAACACTTAATTGTATCTTTCTAGGTATACAAAAGATGATAACTCTTTTAAGTGGTTTCATTTGTTGTTTCTACCATTTCCTTGAATAATTTGCATCAATCAATAAATCTAGCCTCCTTAAAGATAATTCTTCTATAGTTTCTGTTGGCAATGACATAACATATAGTTGTTACTTTATTATTGTAATTATGTAAAAAGTTTATAATTTGCTTGCACAGTCGAAGATGATAGGTAAATTGTATTTAAAGGAATATTATGAAGGTATGATAAATATCTCTGCCTATTCCATTTGGGAATAATAGAATTCTATATAGAAATAGTAAGAATAAGACCAAGAATGTATTTATATAGTGCCAACAATGGATCAGGCATTGTACTAAGCAATTTACAAATATCATCTGTGATAATGAGATATTCATTCTGATTTCATAAGGTATTTAGTAAAAAATTAGAGATTTTATGCTGTACAGAACAAAATTAGCAGTAAAATTTCAACACCAAAACTTATAAGCAGGTAACTGTGGCAATTAATTCTGTGGTAGGAGATTAAAGGAAATTTTTTCCCCAAACAGAACTAAAAAGTTAAGAAGTAGTATATGTATCATTACATTTTTAAAAACATTTTTCAGGTGTGTTATTGTACTACCCTTCCAAATTTCAAGATAGTTACTAAATTCATTAATACTGGAAACAAAGCATTTTTTTTACTAATCATGGACTTTAAAAAATGTGAATTTAGCCATCTTGTCTGATTGTAAATTTATTTTTAATATTTTCAATGGAAAATTTAATATATTAAGCTAGTTGACCTGAACAATATATGGATATAATTGATCCAACATTCTATCAAATTATCCATTTCATCTACTGTATTTTATTTCAAGCATTTTTTTTACCACTAAGTAAGATAGAGCAGGATAACCTGACTTGGAATTTAGTCACTCCCCCACCCCAACTTCTTTTTAAGTGGAAGAGATTCAGGAGTTGTATGGGATCATTAGTAAATATGACAGATTGAATGTCACTAACCAATCAAAAGAAGACAGGAATGGATTATCTTTGTGAAAACAGCACAAACTGGGGGTTTTAGTGGCCTTTTGACAAGAATGCCAAAGGAAGCTTCTGACCACTTACAATAGAATGTTAATAGCTTATGTCACTTTTACACTGACAGCTCTGAAGTGAGAGGCCACTAATCTCTGTTTGTAATATCCACAGCTGAAGGGAAAAAAAAATAAGTCTTTCTGCTTAAGCATGGGATCAGCATTAACAGTCTAAAAATTTAGGGAATGCTATACAATGTGTCTGGAAGTCAGAGGGAATAAAAGAAGGTGTTGGTATCTGTTTTTTTATTGTTATTTTCTCATGCACTGATATACATGATTAAAATGGAATGCAGCTTTCAAGACCTATCAGCTAACCTTTGGGGGGGCTGTGTATACATCTAGCACACATTTTAGATATAAATCATCATGCAGATTTATCAAAGAGATGAAGGCCACTGTGCATTCATATTCTGGGTTTTGGTTGAGATTAACCTGGAATTTATGAAAGCAAATTAAATCAAAAGGAAATATTCTTTGTTTGGGAGTGGATGCCCCAAATCTAAAATGGAATCTGTTCATCAGCTCAACATTATTCAGACACATAAAAAGAAGACATTTTAACAACCCCTGGCTCAATTAGACATCAAATGTAATTCTGGCAGAAACCTGGCATACTTATTCATTCTCAGGAGGTTTGGATGGCATTATTTACAATTTCGTCCCTGATGAATGCCCTAAAGAAATCTCTGGACACAATCATAACTTATGCACCAATCTCATAATTCTCAACATGACAGTTCAATTGGACATCATTCATCTAATTAGGTGGCAGTATAGTGGCACTTGAAATGCAGTGGCTCAGAGCTCAGCTTTGAAGGAACAAGGGACAGTAAGGGTGCATTTATGAAATTATTTTATGTAGACAGTGGAGGAATTTGAGCTTCAGAAACTTCAATGATCAACGTAAAAAAATAAAAACAAATTGTAAATAATGCTACAGCAATCCAAGCAGTGCCTTTATTACTCTGGAAACTTTCCACAAAGAGAGATTCAATAAGTTTAAAATCCACATTAGTCCATTTGTGATTTTCTACATTGTTCCTTACACAATTACCCACTGTTTTACCTGAATCTCAGCATTTTATCCTATAGGGGAAAATGCCCTTTTCTTAGATGCCAACCATCCTAATGATCTAACTCATGCTTTAGGTACAAAAAAATTCATCTATTAGAGAGTTGGCAAAATTTTAGTCATAATGGCTCCTCCTTTATGCTTAAGGGATTCAATTTCCCCAGCAAAGAAGCTTCAAATATTTCTTCCCTCCCATGAAATGTATTGTAGAAAACTGACTAGTAACATGTTCCCATTCTTGAATTTTCCATACCTGTCGTCTATAGGGTTAAATTTGAGAAACAAGAAAAATTCTTTCTATTTGTTCAGATTTTACTTATTGTTCCCTTTTCCCCCTTTTAGTCTTACTTTAGTTCATTAGATGCAGTAATATCTCCCTTGTCTGTGACAATTTCCATTAATATCTCAAACAGCAGCTATTAAGTCTCATTACAAGAAAAGATTATAGAAGGATACTGCATACAATAACAGAGAAGATAAAGACAATAGATAAAGACAATTTTCATTTGTTTCTTTGTTCTTAAGATGCAAATCAAACTTGAAGCTTCTTTTACCCAGCTTTTTCTTAGTTTGGGCTTTCAAAGCTTTCCAAAAGGAAAACCCTTCATGGCCAAATAAATTCTTGTATTTGGATTATTCATTTCTCAGATTTCAACAAAAGAAATGTAACTCCTGACAGAAATTTTCCACACTTATTACTTTCAAAATCTCATTGTCAGAAAATATAAAAATCATTTAGAGTTTTATCATTTGCATAAGCTATTCTGGGAAACCGAATGATAGGCTATAATGAAGCTAATTAGTGGCTGCTTCGAAAACACTTTATAGGGTGGTCATTATTACCAACAATATAGTCTATCATCCCATCAAAATACTTAAAAGATAAATTCTTAGACAATTATCCAAATATATCCATGGGAAACTAGCTGTGAGTAAAACTTATTCAATATCCCCCAAGAAACAGACTGTTCAATATGTGTTTTTTACCTTGGTTAATAGCTATTTACAGTTGTGGATTTATTTCATCAAGAAGAAGTCTGAGGTCAAAGATGAAAAGTAACACACTTCTATTGGAAACAATGAATATCAGTATTTATCATAAAATAAATTATTTTCATCTTTTAATCTTAAATATAGTTTGTTAATGAGCAGTACTTGTTTAATGAATAATCAAACCTCCATTACACAGTATTCCCTGTCAGTCATAACTAAGGTTGAGTAACCAGATTTATGTTTCAGCAGATTTGATAACATCTGTAATTCTTCAGCATCATAGAAACATAGTTCCTAGTTACCAAAAGTGATTACTTAAAATAATAATTTTACCCAAAAATGGAAACAATGTAAATTAATTAACACAACTGAGCTCAAAAAGCTTATAAACCACCTTACTCAGCAAATATCTGACTTACTTGCCAGACAGGAAGTAATGGATGCCAAAGGGAAACCTTGGTAAGAATATAAATGTGTTTGTACAATCATAAGTAGAAGGGTGATGGATGATTATGTGGAGTGTCATGTCATAAAGCAAATATGAGAGCAAGGGAAAGTAATACCAGTTTAAGAGAAAATGACTGAGCTATCTAACTGAACAGTCTTCCTATGGACATGTAATTGAGAGAACTACAAACCAAAAAAATTGGAAAAAAAATGTGAAAAAAATAAAAATAATAATACTTTTGTCCATCAAGGATATTTGATCCACAGTACTTGGATCCTAATGTCACACTTCCAGATATGCTTATCTGTAACAAGTAGAAATGGCAATTAAAAAAAATCTACAAAGGTAAGGCAGATATTTTGGGCCAAATCTATACAGAAAAGATGTGTCCTGGAAGAGACATAAATACAAGGGATGCTGAGGGATCCCTTTTACATAGATAAAGTACATAAAAAGGGAGTGCTATCAAAGGTGTGTAAAACTTCTTAGATGATATTAATGCTGAAAAAAGATTAATAAGAGATCATCAATATTGTACCAAACAAATGCCTAATCTACCATTTATACAAAATGATTATAGAAGTAATCAATGTGTGAATCAAGGGTTTTTTCATAAGGATATTAATGTTGTTGTTGCTATTACTGTTGTTGTTGTTGATCTGTCTCAGAGGACCAACAATATCAGGAAGGTCCTATCTTGACTTGCAAGTGAATTGGATTTGAGTGAGTCAAAGCTGTGTAAAGGCATCAGCCTCACTCCTCCCTCCAGAGTGAGAACTAATAAACTTTTACAAGCGTTACTTAAAAAAAAAATTATTGCTTTGGGTTCAAATGAGAGAGTGTGTATAAAGTGTCTTGCCCATTTTAAAGTGCCATATGAATGCCAATCATCAAAATAATTGTTGCATTCTAAAATGGTAGTGATGTAAAAGAGTTCAAAACAAGATAATGGGAAGCAGAGTAGGCTAAGTGAAAAAAATTCAGCTCGTTGAGAAATTTTACTATAACAGAACTTACCTACAACAGGATTTCCAAAATGTATTATTTGGCACAATGTATATTCTTTAGGCCCTGAAAAAGAGGTGTTAATAGAAGATGCTCTGTGCGACAAGATCTCACGTAGAACAATAACCAAAGAATACTTTTAGAAGGGGGCTCTTGGGTAATTCTTTTCATTTACATTTTTCAATTACAAATTTTCTCCCTGTATTGCCCCTGCCCCAACCCTAAAACAGCAAGCCCACTGTAAAGCCCCTCCCCTGCTCTGCCCTCTTACTTTCTGGTAGGGCAGGGAGGGTCTCTCTATCCCAGCCCCCATATATCTTAATTCCTAGTTGCAGGTATTGAAGAACTTTAAATTCTAGATTCTTTCGATT
>JAQQSW010012406.1:0-12532 GCA_028646575.1 Pseudocheirus occidentalis
AAGCTCTGTCCCAAATCACTGGGATTTTCACAGCTGCCAGAGCTATTAGGGGGGTGCTGCAGCCCCCACCAGCTTTGGCTCACTGAAAGCACACCCCAGGACCACCACCCAAGACCATGATCCATATCCAGGCCACTCCACACAAGAGCACTTGGCCTCTGATCAATCGTTTGGCCCCTTGTGGTTTGCAAGCCGGGAACTCTGAAGCAGCCCACTAGAGGTGGTTGCCTCTATTTCTGCAGCTACTGCTGCTTCTGCTGTTTCCCTGCCCTGGGGGCAGTTCAGCTGGACTGCTTTTCTCCCCCCACTTTAGCTAAATCCCACTGACCTTTCTCTTGGTCCTTATTTCTCCTGGCTTGATACATCTGGAAATTGCCACAGGTGCCGCCGATCCACTCTCCTGAAGACTCCAGCTGCGGCTCCTCCTTACCACCCTGGGGCCAGACCACGGTTTCAGACTGGTCTGATTTCTGCTCCCAGCCTGCTGTGATGAGCCCCACCTGTCAAGCTGCCTTCAGCGAGAGATATGTTTTCTGTATTTCTGTGAGTTTTGGAGCCCTAAAATTTGTTTAGAGTTGTATTTTATGGGTAATTAAAGTGGCTATGTGGGAGCTGTGAAACTTTGCTGCTTCTACCCTACAATTACTTTTGATATGGGATCTCACACTATTGCCTCATAATGAGTTTATGGTCATCTAAAATCTCAGCCCTTCTTCAATGGAACAGCTGTCAAAATCAGTGGCTATTCTGAAGTGGAAATGTTAGTGGTGGAGGCAAGATGGTGCCATAAAAGCAGGAAATTCCATGAACTCCCCCAACAACTGCCTCAGATACCTATAAAATATAACTCTAAACAAATTTTAGTTTATAGTTGATTCAGGCAATCTGAGCAAAGTCTGTTGGTCTTTATTTCTCTGCTTATATTTTCTCTGAAGTTCAGGGTACTGACTTTCCCCCTCAACTAGTGAATGTAATTTAAAAAGATTGTTGACCCCTTAAACAACTATCTTTCCTAGTAAAGCATATTTAAGAACCTGTGCTAGCAGCCATCCTGGATATGCCAGTGTGGTTGCCACTATACTTGATAGATGAACATATTTCAGGAATATAGTAGAAGGAAATCCCAAATCCAGTGATCAGTTGGGTTCAATCATTTGGGTTCTCTTTAAAAGACTCTTTCCATTTTAATATTATGAGATTATAAGTGGCTTTATACTCTGCTTTTGATATGGGCAGGACCCTTCTCTCCCATTCTTCTTTTAAGATCATAAAAACATAATAGAACCATTCTCAGACCCTAAGTCAAATTAGATTCTTTTTATGACCCTTGATGATTATAGAATTTGGGGGGGGGGAGTGAGGATTCATGTATCATCTCCTTATTCCCTTAAAATGTAAATAATTTATTCTTGTTTAGTTCTTTATGGTAACTCACTAGTGATTATCTTTTCATATTTCAGGTGGCTCCTGCATTTATATTTCAAAGTTTCTATGCTTGTCTTGTTTTTTCCTCAGGAATGCTTGAAACTCCTCTATCTCATTAAAGATCCATTTTCTGCTTGCAGGATTATACACAGTTTTGCTAGGTAAGTTATTCCTTGGTTATAAGCATATATTTTTTTCTTTCGGAATATAAAAAGCCAACTTCTCCACTTTATAGTGGCAACTGCTAAATTTTGTGTCATATTGATTGTACCTCCTTGGTACTTGAATGTTTCCTTTCTGGTTACTTGTATATATTTTTTTGACCTGGAATTACTGAACTTTGAATGTCATATTTCTGAGAGTTTTCATTTGAGGGTTTCTTTAAGGAGATGAACAGTGGATTTTAAAAAAATTTCTACTTTACTCTCTATTCCATAGAGGTCTGGGAAGTTTTGTGATTTAGTGAACTGTGTCTAGGCTACTTTTTGGTGATTGTGATTGGGTCATCTGATGATTCTTAAATTATATTTCCTCAAATATTTTCCTCAATGGAAAATTATGTTTTCTATGTCAGTTGTTTTTGCTATGAGATAACATATTTTTCTTTGGTTTTCATTCACTCATTTGACTTTGTTTTAATATTTCTTATTGTCTCATATACTCTTTAGTGACTTTTAAATAATTTTTTCAATGCAACTTCATTTTCATAATCTGAAAAGTATACAGAGTATAGTTATTAACTATAAACTAGTACAAGACTGCTTGCCAGGGATCTGGAAGAATCAGTCTGATTCCATATCATAATTCAAGGTTTTTTTTAGGGAGTGTTATCATTTAGGAAGGGATATTCAGAGGGTGTAAAGTGGTCCTACAATCTGAACAGAAAGAATGCTACTTTCTAAGAAACAACACAATTCTTTTATACTTTCCTGGGCTTGGGTCAGCTTAAATTGGCTCTGGGTCAGCTGATGCTTGTCTAAATCTTCAAACCCATTACTTAGGAAAAAGGTAGTATGAAGCTCCTGTATGTCACAACAGGCCTGTTAGAGTTTGTCTTGTAGACTTCTTGGGAGACCTTGGACTTTAGGCATGAGGTCCATGAAGGCTGACTGCCTAATTTCAGGGCAATGCTACAGGATATGCCCAGAGTCTGGGTTCCAGGAGCTGTGTATCATCATCTGCATTTTCTGACTGACTCCTTTTCCACTTGATCCACAGCTCAAATAGTACCTTATGATTAATTCTGCCAATCCTCAGACCCTTGCTTGCTTTGGTAAGTCAGTTCATTTGCTTCATAGAGCTGGCACAAGAGTTCTCTGATGTCATACTTGGCACTTCTGATATTTTCTTTTCTTATGCTCAAGTAATACTTTATTTTTTAAATTTAGTATTTAATTTTTTTTAACATTGTTTAAAAATTGAGTTCCAAATTCTCTTTCTCCCTTCCCACCCACATCACTGAGAAAGCAAGCAAATTGATATAGGTTATACATGTGTAGTCATATAAAACATACTTCCATATTAGTCATGTTTCAAAAGAAAAGCACAGATCAAAATGAAACCCCAAGAAAAATAGAGTTTTTAAAAAGTGTGCTTTAATCTGTATTCAGACTACATCAGTTCTTTTTCTAGGGAAGGATAACTCTTTCAGAGTTGTCTCAGATCATTGTATTGCTGAGAATAGCTAAGTCATTCACAACTGATCATCTTACAGTTTTGCTGTTACTGTGTATAATGTTCTCCTGGTTCTACTCATTTCACTTTGCATCAGTTCATGTAAGTCTTCCCAGGTTTTTCTGAGAGCATGTAGCTCATCATTTCTTATAACACAGTAATATTCCATCACAGTTATATACCACAAATTGTTCAGCCATTCCCTAGTTGATGGGCATCCCCTCAATTTCCAATTCTTTGCCATCAGAAATGAGGTGTTATAAACATTTGGGCATAGTTCTAAATTGCTCTCCAAAATACAGTGTATTACTCTCTCAATTTCTCTACATCCCCTCCAACATTTGTCATTTTCCTTTTCTGTTCTATTAGACAGTCTAATAGATGTGAGACAGTACCTCAATATTGTTTTACTTTGCATTTCTCCAATCAATAGTGATTCAGAGTATTTTTCATATAGCTATAGACAGCTTTGCATACTTCATCTGAAAACTGACTTCATATTTTTTGATAATTTGTCATTTGGAAAATGGCTTTTTTTTATAAATTTGACCCACTCCTTCATATGTTTGAGAGATGAGGCCTTTATCAGAGAAGCTTGCTCCAAAATGTTTTTCATAGTTATGATTGCTAATTATATTTCCCTCCATCCTATTCCCTGCCCCCTTTTATTCTATTCTCTCTTTTCATCCTGTCCATCCTCAAAAGTGTTTTGCTTCTGGCTTCTGCCTCCCCCAATCCACCCTCGCTTAAATGATCACCCTTGCTTATCTTATCTCTTTCCCCTCCTACTCTCCTATAGGGTAAGATAGATTTCTATGTCTATTTGAGTGTGTATGTTTTTCCGTCTTTGATGAGAGTGAGGTTCAAGCATTCCCCATCACCTCTTCACTGCAAAAGCTCTTTCTTGTCCCTTTTATGTGAGATACTTTTCCCCATTCTAACTCTTCCCTTCCCTTCTCTCCCAGTGTTTCTCTTTCTCACCCCTCAATTTTATTTTTAAAGATATCATGCTATCATATTCAACTCATAACTGTGTCTTCTGTCTATATATACTCCTTCTAACTACCCTAATAATGAGAAAGTTCTTATGAGTTTCAAGCATCATATTCCCATATAGGATTGTAAACAATTTAACCTTACATCTTTTATGATTCCCCTTTCCCGTTTACCTTTTTATGCTTCTCTTGAATCTTGTATTTGAGTCAAATTTTCTATTTAGCTCTGGTCTTTTCATCAGTAAAGTTTAAAAGTCCTCTATTTCATTGGATGCCCATTTTTTACCCCCTGGAGGATTATACTCAATTTTACTGGGTAGATATTCTTGGTTACATCTACCCAGTAAAATTGAGTATAATTTAAAGTCCTTTAAAAGTCCTTTGCCATGCAGCTATCATATTCCAAGCCCTTCAATCATTTAATGTAGAAGCTGCTAAATCTTGTGTTATCTTTACTGTGGCTTCATGGTCCTTGAATTGTTTATTCTGGCTGCTTGTAATATTTTCTTCTTGACCTGAAAACTCTGGAATTTGCCTATGATATTCCTGGGAGTTTTCATTTTGGGATCTCTTTCAGGAAGTGATTAGTACATTTGTTTTCCATTTCTATTTTACCCTCTGGTTCTAGAATATCAGGACAGTTTTCCTTGATAATTTATCGAAAGATAATGTCTACATTCTTTTTTTTTGATCCTGACTTTTGGGAAATCCAATAATTTTTAAATTATCTCTCCTCGATCTATTTTCTAGGTCATTTATTTTTCTAATGAGATCTTTCACATTGTCTTTTATTTTCCCATTCTTTTGGTTTTGTTTAATTGTTTCTTGACGTCTCATAGAGTCATTTGTTTTCATTTGCTCATTTCTAATTTTTAAGGAATTATTATCTTTAGTGAAGTTTTGTCCTTCCTTTTCCATTTGGCCAATTCTATTCTTAAAGGAGTTTTTCTCTTCAGTGAATTTGTGTGCTTCTTTGTCCATTTGTCCAATTCTGCTTTCTTCTTATTGGATTTTTGTGCCTCTTTTACCATTGGACTTACTCTGTTTTTTTAAAGTATCATTTTCTTCAGTATTTTTTTGTGCCTTCTTTACCAAGTCATTGACTCTTTTTTCATTATTTTCTTGCATTGCTCTCATTCTTTTCCCAATTTTGCTTCCACCTCTCTTGATTTTTAAAATCTTTTTTGAGCTCTTCCATGGCCTAAAACCAATTCAAATTTTTTTCTGCAGGCTTTGGATGTAAGAGTTTTGACTTTGTTGTCTTCTTCTAAGTGTGTGTTTTGATCTTTTTTGTCACCATAGTAACTTTCTATAGTCAGAATTTTTTTCTGTTGTTTGCTCATTTTCCCAGCCTATTTCTTGACTTTTACCTTTTTGCTAAAGTGAGGCTCTGCTTCCAGTGAGGAGGGCATACTCTCCCAAGCTTCAGGGGTTTTGTGCAGCTATTTGCAGAGATACTTCTAGGGACCTGTAAGTTTTTAGTTCTTCCAAGGCAGTCTGATTTAAGGAGAGGTATTTACTACTTTCCTGGCTTGTACTCTGGTATGTGAATGATCATAAGCACTCTTTTCTGCCCTGGAACTGTGATGAAATGTGTCCACTTTACTCTGCAGCAACAAGCTTTTCTACGCTAGTGCTCCTCCTCACCATGGGATTGCCACTGAGGATCTGAGTATGGGCAAAGCAACAGAGTCCTGCCTCCAGTGCTAGCAAAGAGATCCCTGTAATCTTCTGACCAGTTTGACTCCCTTACAATCTGTGGGGTGGTAGCTCTGGAAACAGTTGCTGCCGATGCTGATTCACGCACTCCCAAGGTACTTTCCTGGTTTGCTTGGGTCAATTCTGTACTGGCTTCATCTCTTATGCTAAATAATGCTATTTCAGGGTTATGGTGGACAGCAATTGAAATGATACAAGTCCTGGGTGGTTATTGTTATTGTTTTTGAAATAAATTGAGAGAGAAGGCTTAACATCCTGCCAACCTTTTAAGTTGTCTTGGGCTGGAAAATTTATTCACCCCATCCTTTTGTGGGATCTACTGTTCCAGGATTTGTTTTAGGGCATTATTTAAAGGTCTTTGGAGGGATTTGGGGGAGAGCTTAGGCAAATTCTTGTCCTTCCTCTACCATCTTGGTTCTGCCCCCCACTCCCACCCCCAATACTTTCATAGCATACTTATGTGCCTGGGGCAGAAGGTTGCTTCTCAACCTTCTCAACCTGCTCTGGCAGAGAACCCAGTGATGTGAAATAGTCTTTGTCTCTTGAAATGTCTTCTCTAAAATAATCTCCATCTTCCTCTTATGATTCTTAGATATTAGTCACTTCTGGTAAGATTGGAAAATATTTGTCCATAGTCAGTTTTAATTCTTCTAGTTCATTTCTTGTCTTGGATTTTGGACAATATTTTCTCTTCATCAGACACAGATTTTGTGGTAACATCACTGACGCTTCTGGCATCCCATGTGTTCAAGTCACTATTATTGGCATTCATTAATAAATCAGTTTCTTTTAATGGTTGAGCTTTGTAAAGTATGATCTCTGTAGATAAATGTGGTTTCTCCTGTGGTACCTGTGGTCTGATCATTCTCTCCTGGCTGATAGGCTCACTTGAAGACTTGGAACTGAGTTCAGCCACAATCTGTTTTGCATCATTAAGCATCATATCAGAGACAGTCTTCTCCATCTGTAATAGATTTGTCCTGGTTACTGCAAGCCAGAGAGTCTTTTTGCCAATAGTAGATGTATGGTCCATGCAAGTTTCCTTTGTGCTAGTAGTAGTTACATGGCTAAAGCTATATCCAGATCTTTTTCCTTTCCATTCCAATCTAGTGACAATGCCTGAGGATACGGCCACAGAAGCTACTTTGGCTTTAATTTGATCCATTTTAATATTCATAGAGTTTGTCAGTTTGGTATGGTTCTGTACCTCTTGTTTCAAGCTATTCTTTTTCCAAATCTTTTTTTCTATAGCTCTTATTTCTTTTCCTGTTTTTCTCTCTAGCGCTCTCATTTGACTTTAAGACTCATTTTTAGATTTTTTTTTAACAACTCTTACATCGTCTCTTCCAGGAATTCTGGTTGAATTTGTGCACAAACTGAGTTTTTCTGAGGTTTTGCTTATAAATGTTTTGGAATAATTTCCTTTTTCTGGGTTGATTCTTGAATGTATTTGTCACCATAATAGCTTTTTTTTTTATTATGTGATTTTAAAAATGTACTCATTCTTCCAACTTCCTAGGAGTTTATTTAGGACTTTATTTTAGCCTCTATATACTTCTAGGGAGCTAGTATATCTAGTCTAAATCGTTTGTCTTTTGTCATGCTGTTTTCTGGAAGTATTGTATTATTTCTTGATTTAAGAGATGGTTCAGCCTTGGAACCTGCAACCTTTGAGAGTTCCTAAAGTGCTCTAATCCAGGGCAAAATCTGATTATTGCCTTTCTGATCTCGGCTCTGAAAGTTGCACAACATTTATATGGGCTTGTCCCTGGTTAGATGTTCCAATATATTGCTGCTAGACTCCACTGTCAGCCAGCTGGAAAGTTTTATAAGTTCAGAGTAATAGAACTGCAGGCTTCTCTTTTGATCTGGGATTCCAACCCTGATTATTCCGTTGCAAGCTTTGCTCCTCTCCTGTGGTCTGAACCACACAGCTACTATTTGTTTTTGAACGTGTTCCTCTATTAGTACATCTCTTATAATCCATAACTGTCACCCTAGACCAGTGATTCTCAACCTTCTTAATGCCGTGACCCTTTAATACTCATATGTGGGCATATCTGCATGTGGGTGGACCCGCCTGGAGACCATAGAGGAGCAGTGTCTCAGTTCCTAAGACCATTGGAAATATGTGTTTTCTGATGGTCTTAGGTGACCCTTGTGACCCCTGTGAAAGAGTCGTTTGACCCCCAAAGGGGTTGCAGCCCACAGAGAACGGCTGCCCTAGACAGTTATCCATAGGCATGTCGCCTCCTGAATCTACCATGGATCTCTGACTTGGAATTATATAGTAAATCAGAGGGATGCCAGTTGGTACCTGTTCTCACATCCTATACAAGGTCAGGGTCCTCTTGTATGACTGACTATAGAACCTCTTCTTGCCCTATTACACAGCCTCAGTTCTCTTAGTTTTTATGCATTGGAATGCCCCAATTTCCCAGTGTGTGCATACTTCTCTATCTTCCTATACTGTCATGGGTCAGAAATATAATTTATTAATTTTTTTCTTAGCTTTCCCAATTAGAACTCAGTCCAGTGTATTTTCTAGATCTTTGTGGAGGCTTTGTGTTGGAGAGTTAAACTATATTTCCCCACTACCACCACACCCTCGCTATTCTGCCATCTTGGTTCTGCTTCCTTCTTGCTTTTCCTTCATTCATTCCTTCAATGGGCATTTATTAAATACCTTCTGTGTACAAAAACATTGTGCCAGGTGCTGGGCATAAGAGACAATATGAAAAACAGTCTCAGCCTTCAGGGAGCTTATATTTGTTAAGAAGATACAACATTTGAACCCACAAATATCATGTGCTTTGAAGAAGGAGAGAGCTCTGAAGAGGGGAATCTGGAGGGCTTTCTGTAGAAGCTGGCACCTGAGTTTAGCCTTGAAGAAAGCGATGGATTCTAAGAGGCAAAGGAAAGGATGTAGACTTGTTTTTCTCTTATCTTCAGTTTCAACTCTATTAGCCATTTTTGTTCTCTCCTTGCCAGTCTGAAGCTTAATCTCCTTAAAAGAGGAAGCAGAAGTAACATAAAAGTTCAGTAAATTAGCCTTCTCCCCACCTTCTTTATTCTCAGCCACCCCTAGCAACAGTTGTCCCTTTGATCTTCCCCCTTGTTCCTAATCTAGTTTAAAAACAAAAGACAAAGAAGAAAGAGCTGAGGTATCCTACCCCTCCCCATATTTTGTTTTCCTTAGCATTCATGGCTAGCCTCAGCACAATCTGGATTTTAGCTTTTCTACTACTGGTCTTTAAGGACTCCGGCCATCTTTTTTGTTTATTTTTTAATCTTTATCCTTCTGTTCCCTGCCTTCAAGCTCATCTTCCATGCAAAGAGTCATAAATTCAAAGCTTAATGAGAGCTTGAGGTCTCTGAGTTGACCTACCCATTTTATAGATGAGAAAGATGAGGCACTGACTTTTCTAAGGTCTTACATCTAGTAAGTGTCAGGGGCAGATTTCAAAGTCAGGTCTTCCTGACTTATTTGCCCTGTCTATACCTCACCACCCAGCTGCCTTGAAGTAAGAACCTTTCCTTCCTTTCTTCTTTCCTTCTTTCCTTCCTTCCTTTCTTCCTTCCTTCCTTCCTTCCTTCCTTCCTTATGAGGGAAGGCTGAGCAATTAAGGTTAAGTGACTTGCCCAAGGTCACACGGATAGTAAGTGTTAAGTGTCTGAGGTCAAATTTGAACTCATGTCTTCCTAATTCCAGAGCCAGTGGTCTATTCACTGCACCACCTAGCCACTTGAAAAGTAGAGCATTTTCTAAACTTTTAAAATTATGATAGCACTTCTGCTAAAGACCAGGCTCCTTTGACAAATCAAATATGTCAACTGGTACAGTGGTCAATCCTTCTTGTTTTTTCATAATTGCTAAAATTATGCACATTTGTGCAAATGTTTATAGACATTGTAGGTAATCACTGAAAATAGTACATGTCTCTGAACACAGACAATCAACTCCTGATTATTCTTTTGCAGTCCTTTCTCTGTCTTGTTGTTTGCTTTAGGGCTATTTCACTGCTTATTAGCATTTTTTTCCAGGAGGTTGGAGAGGAAATTAAACCTGGTTGATTTTGCTCTCAGCTCTCTGGGCATATCAGGTTGATGTAGGAAGACAGTGAGATTCAAATTAAAAGTGGTTGCTTATCTGTGCTTGTTTTGATTGTCTGTGGTCTCTAATTGGCTATTCTATTCTTCCCTTCCTGACTGATTCTATGAAAAATCCAGGGAAAAGTCAAGTGGTTTTTTATTCCTATTTGGTATATGAGCAGGGTCAAGCCACCTCTGTAAAATAGAGAGATGGTGGCAGCTAGGTACGTAACTCAGTGGGTAGAATAGGGGACTTGGAATGAGGAAGACCTGAATTCAAATCTTGCCTTAGACACTTGACTAGCTGGGTGACCTTGAACAAGTCATTTAATGACTACTCTAAACCACAGTTTTCTTATCTATAAAGTGAAGGGCTGAGATTAGGTGACCCCTGAGATCCCTTTGGATCTAAATCTCTGATCCTGAACCTTATGATGCTATCTGTCATCAGTAGATACAGGTCTGTGATGTGAAGGAGAATCTAGTTGAATGAACAAAGTAATAACAAGAGCTTGGTCTAGAACTGAGATGTCAGTGCCTCTGAGTGACGACCATTTGGATTCAGGTCCTCTCTCTCTCTCTCTCTCTCTCTCTCTCTCTCTCTGACATATTCTGGCTGTGTGACCTACAACAAATCACAACTTCTCCAGGCTCCAGGAAACTCTAAGAATTTGCAGAAGAGTTCCTGATCTCCATTAATAGAGGAAACTTCCTCACCCAAGATCATAGGATAATAAATTTAGAGCAGAATGAGACATCAGTTCAACATTCTAATTTTAGAGGTGAGCAAACCCAATAAGGTTTAAGTGACTAGTCCACTATGATAGCTGTAGTCAGCGGCGCTCTCTGCAATGGAAAAAAAAAGAAATTAGATAAAATAATTTAAAAACAGCAATGATAATATAAACTGCTCTATCTCACACTTTAAGGCCCATTTCTCAAACTATCCCTGCTCAATAGGTAGTATTAAGTATTATTATATCTATTTGACAGATAGGGAAACTAAGTCTTTACTGGTCACACAGCTAGTAAGCATTGGAATCAGGAGCCAAGTCCAGCTTCTTTTATGTCAAACCGTGGCATCATTGATTTAGAACTTGAAAGCTTCCCTAAAGGTCATCTGATGCAACCTTCTAGCTTGAGAAGAGGAAACTGAACTCCAAAGCGAGGTAAACTGATTTGTCCAAGGTCACAATAGATAGCAAATAGCAGAGCTAGGATTTGAACCCAGGTCCTCTGATGTCAGATCCAGCATACTACTTTCTCTTTCCATTGACTCTTTACGGGACCATGTTGCCTTGAACGCTTGAACCTTATAAAATCCCAGGAAGCAAGTATGAGATACAAACTGGGTATATACCTACTGAGGAAAAGAAGAACATGAGCAGATTTTGCTACAGAGACTTACTACAATTCCCATGGCTAAGCAGTATGACTACAGAGCAAAGATCTTTTAAAAATCCAGCCATGGGAGAAGTGAACTTTGGAGCCAAGAAAATCCCATGACTTCCGTGAGACTCAGTATGGTAAGAGGACAATTCTGGTGATTTTCTCTGGGAATATCATCAACCACCAGAGTAAATAATGCATGGTTTGTTCTTATCACTGAAATTAAAGATGGAACCATAACCTTTATTTGTGCATTCATTATTAATCAAGGAGCTCCACCTGGGTGTTCTGGGCAGAGGTGTGAGTTATGGCATATCCAGAAGTGTACAGCAGTGTCAAAGTTTGTGAAGAGATGTAAGCTGCTAGGAGAGTAGAAAAGGTGTCAAAAATATAGGGGGGCAAACCCCCCCAAAATTGTACCCCTCCTTCCTCCCCAGGTTGCTGTCTCTCTTGTCCATGTGTTAGAGAATGGAAAAATCTTGGTCAAAATCGCCAAACATCTCGTCCCTTACTGGAATTTTAGGTGCACGAATTTGGCAGAAGCACAAAACTGTTTCTTGGAGCCATGAAGCAAAATATTTAACCCAGGCCAAGTTTACCAGGGGCAGGGCATGGGGCTTTATGGAGGGGATAGAAACATTTCTTTTCCTTTAATCCTCTCTCCGCTTTCCTTCCCTACACTCCCAATCCAAGTCAGTTTCATTTAAAAAGGCATTTGTTAAGCACCCATTATGTGCCAGGCACTGACCTAAATGTGGAACATACAAAGACAAAAAAGAAAACAGTCCTGCCCTCAAGAAGCCAAGATCTCACTGCAAAGAAATACAATATACTTCGAGAAGAGATGCAAAACGCATATGGAAAAATAATGACAGTCACTCTACATAGAGCAACGAAGATGTATCCTCAAGAGATAAGGGAATGAAACCCATCATTAAAAGTAGGCAGGTGGAGGGAGCAGAGAGTTGGCTGTAACACATTTCTTTTTCAGGATAGTCAGGAAATTTTCTGGATTGCAGCAAATACTTTCTTTTTTCACCTGGGCCCAGGTTCTGCACCCCCAATCTAGGCTCTTTCTACCCTGGGTTTTAAAATGGAAAATTTTGATCAATCAATAAGGTACTGTAGCAGACATGGTGACAGAGCCCTCAGGATAGGAAAGAAGGAAGGAAGGAAGGGAGGGAGGAAGGAAGGAAGGAAGGAAGGAAGGAAGGAAGGAAGGAAGGAAGGAAGGAAGG
>JAQQSW010012407.1:0-12532 GCA_028646575.1 Pseudocheirus occidentalis
GATAAATGTTCTGGGCTGGGGGGTAGGGACAAAAAGGGGAGAAAATTTGTAACTCAAAACCTTGTGGAAATGAATGATGTAACCAAGAAAATAAATTAAAATTAAAAAAAATAAAAATAAAAAAAAGTACAATCTAAATCTGGCATGGTGAAGGTGAAACCAATTATAGTAGAAAGTACATTAGGAAATTGAAAAAATTCACTTAGGTGCAAAAGAAAAGATAAGGAAAAATGGTAGAATATTGCTGTTATATGTGGGGCAGTATGCCACTGGGGAAAATCTTATAGATTAAGTGGGACCACCTTAAATGTTTGTTTCATATTATTCTGTGTAAAGTAAGTGTTTCTGTGTCTTTGTGGAGAGTCTGTGTCTGTGTGTTTCTGACAGTGCATGTTTGAAATGGAACTTTTTGTTTCTCTCCCCTTTGGGGTTTTTTCACTGGAGAGGCTGAAATTGGGTGATTATTGGTATTGAATTTGAGAGCGGCACCAATTATGGTAGAAAATATAGATTAATGTAATTGGTTAGAATCCAAGACAGCAATTAGAATTTTGGCCCAGAATGACCTGATTATAATAAGGGAAAGCATTTTTTTGGTAAACATCCTCAGGTAGATATGACTGTGAATGGGAAATTAAAATATTAAGAATATGTGTGTGTGTGTGTGTGTCTGTGTGTCTGTGTCTGTGTGTGTCTGTGTGTCTGTGTGTGCATGTCTGTGTCTCTCTGTGTCTGTGTCTGTGTGTGTAGACATTGGAAGGGTAAGGATATTAGGATCTAGAAATGTATGGTAATATGCTTTAAAAGGGGGTCTATGGGGTCTATGGTGTAATTTGGTATTAGAGAATTGATTAATTGATAGATTGGATTGTATTACCCCTCATCCCCCTTAGAATGTTTTGTAAGGATTGTGGTAGAATCCACATCATAGGGAATTTGTTTAGAATTAATATAATTATAGAGATGTTGGTTGCTCATAGAATAACCAAAAGAGAATCTGGAACTATATGCTTTCTCTTTGGAAGACCAGGGTTTCTCTTCTCTGTAATTTTCCTCCAATCCTCCCCTCATGCTGTTATTGGAACATTGAGTAATCAGTCTCCACCAATGAAAAGAATCTAATACAAAAGTGTTTTGAGTCATGAGTTACAATTTTTACAAATGACAAATATGACAAACTCATAAGAACAAGGAGAGGTTTATATGAACTGATGCAGAGTAAAGTTAGAAACAAGACAATAGTTTGCTCCATTACCACAATAAAAATGTGAAATGAAACAATTCTAAGTGACTTGGTCAAAGGAACAAACAAATCGTTGCTTCAAAAAACTGATAACAATGTATATCTTCTAATTCTTACCAAGAGATGACAGACAAGAATTGTCTAACCGGACATCATGACTTCTTGTTAATAGTCAGTGTATTTTTCTTTTGTTTGATGACGATGATGATGTGTGCATGTGTATGTGTGTGTGTGTATTCACTAAAACTGATATTTTCTATCTAAGATAGAAGGGTTAAGTTTGTGTAATTAAAAAAAATAGGCATGGGAGAATGGTATGATATTTTGTTCATTGAAATTAAATAAAGTCAAAGTCATTCAAAACATGTTTAAGAACATAATGATTATTAACTTTTCAATACAATAGTTAATTTTGAACTACAACCTGGAAGCCTCCCGACATCTCCACAATCCAGCAACTGCTTACCTCTCCATTCACTATCTCCACCACATTTTGCTTTGCACTGTGTGCTTCTGTAGTGAATTAACCACCTATTACATAATATCATCTTTCTCTGTGTTTCTGTCTTATCCCCTTCCTTGAATGTAAGATCTATGGAAGCACAGGAATGCTGAATAAGCATCAAGTAAAAGGAATAAGAGCCAGATGATTCCTTCCCCATCTGCTGGACAAAATGAAATCATACATGGGTATAAGAACTGGATTGAACAAAATTTTAATTTGATCCATTGACTCTTGTTAGGAGGAAAGGAAGCAAAAAAGCTTTACACAAATGAAAGGAAGAAAAAAATTGCTTTATACCTAGAAAAATTTTAAAAAAAAGATTCAGTGGCTTCAGAGGGCAGAGGCAAGATGGTGGCAAAGAAACAAGAAAATTCCATAAGGTTCCCTCACAACTACCTCAAATTCCTATAAAATATGACTGTAAACAAACTTTAGAGCAACAGAACCCAAAAAGTGAAAGAGAGAAACAAATCTGAAGGCAGGATGGCAGGCCTACAGGAAGGGCTAATCCCAGTGTGTTGGGTGAAGAGCCCAGCCCCTCATGAGCCAAGCCTTTAGCCTCAGGGTGCCCCAGACCAGTGGTAGCCAGAGCAGACTGAATCACCAGCAGACAGTGAATCACCAGCAACTGTGGCACTTTCCAGACTTTTCAACCCATAAACGTGAAAGGCAAAGTAAAAGGTCAGTGTGGAAATCTGTTGGAACCGAGGGGGGCAGAGGAGTGTGCCCTTGGGGCAAGAAGCCAGGGATGTGTGGTGGCTGTGCAGAAACCAGGTAGCTGCTTCCAGAGCTCCCGGCTAGGAGGTGACAATGGTCAAGTGACCATTCAGAGGGCAATTGTTCTTGCTTTAACCTGCTTGGATCTGGATTGTTGTCTTGGGTAGAGGTCCTGGGGTGTGCAACCAATGAGCCAGCGACTGTGGGGGCTTCAGAGAGGGCACCCAAATAAAGGTTTGGCAGCAATTTGAGACAAAGCTCTCTCTATTCTGAAAGCAGAGTTCTACAGTGACAAAGAATTCAAAAGTCAAGTAATTGCAACACAAGCAAGCAGAGGAAAAAGAATCCTGCCCTAAATTACTTTTTAGGAGACCAAGATCAAAGCATGGAATGGGAGGAAGACAATGAAGTCAAAACTCCGGCACCAAAAGCTTCCAAGAAAAAATAATTAATGATTATATGTACATGGAGGAGATCAAGAAGAATTTTGAAAATCAAGAGAAATTGAGGAAAAATTTGGAAGACCAATGAGAACGATGTAAGAAAATCATGAAAAGAGAGTCAACAACCTGACTGAAGAAAATAACACCTTAATAAATATATTAACTCAAATGGCAAAAGGGGTCCAAAAAGCCAATGAAGAGAAGAATGCCTTAAAAAGCTGAATTTGTCAGATGGAAAATTAATTTCAAAAGCTCACTGAAGAGAATAATTCCTTCAGAGTTACATTGGAGCAAATGGAAGATTTTGACTTTAAAAGAAAGCAAGATACTATAAAACAGATTCAAACAAATGAAAAAATAGAAGGCAAGGTGAAATATCTCATTGGAAAAACCACTGACCTTGAAAATAGACCCAGGAGAGATAATTTAATAATTCATGGATACATGAAAAGAGCCCAGAACTCATCCTTCAATAAATTCTCAAGGAAAATTACCAAGATATTCTAGAACCAGAGGTCAAAAGAGAAATTTAAAGAATTCACCAATCACCTCCTGAAAAACATCCCCAAAAGAAAAGTACTAGGAAGATTATAGCCAAATCACAGAGTTCCCTGGTAAAGGCGAAAATATTTTAAGCAACCAAGAAGAAACAATTTTAATATTGTGGAAACACAATCAGGATAACACAGGATATAGTAACTTCTACATTAAGGCATTAAAGG
This sequence comes from Pseudocheirus occidentalis, assembly GCA_028646575.1. NCBI lineage: Eukaryota > Metazoa > Chordata > Mammalia > Diprotodontia > Pseudocheiridae > Pseudocheirus > Pseudocheirus occidentalis. The sequence goes on from JAQQSW010012407.1 coordinate 3,631, forward strand.
GTTTGCAATATGATATTCCACAGGTCAAAGGAGCTAAGATTCAAACCAAGAATCACCTACCCAGCAAAACTGAGTGTAGTGTTTCAGGGGAAAATATGGTCATTCAATAAAATATGGGACTTTCAAGCATTCTTGATGAAAATTGTTGAATAGAAAATTTGACTGTCCAATACAAGAAACAACGTAAGCATGAGAAGGTAAACAGGGAAAATAAATCATAAGGAACTTTTAAAGTGAATTATTTACGTTCATACATGGAAAAATGATCATTGTAACTTATTAAACTTTACTCAGTATAAGGATAGTTGAAGGGAATATAAATGTGTGTGAATATACAGACATATGCATATCTATATAATGTATGTGTGTATGTATGTATACATATATGTTTATATAGGAGAATATATCTGTGTATAAATACATATGTGAGTGTGTGTACATGTATATATAGAAACAGGGTACAGGATCCTTTCCTTGAATAGGAAGGGATGATATCTAAAAAAAATTAAGAGGTGAAAGAGGAATATAATGAGAGGAGATAGGGAGAGATGAAAATAAGGTGAATTATGTCATATAAAAGAGGCAAAAGGAAACTGTTACAATGGAAGGGAAGAACAGGAAGGCAAAACGCAATGGGTCAACTTTACTATCACTTAATTTGGCTTAAGGAAGGAATAACATACACACTAAGTTGGGTATCTTACCCTACAGCAAAGTAAGGGGGAAGGGGCTAAGAGGGGGGATGATAGATGGGAGAGCAGATTGGAGGGGAGGGTAGTCAGAAGCACACACTTATGATAAGGGAGAGGGTCAAAGTAGATAATAAAACAAGTGGTGGCCAGATAGGATGCAGGGAAATATAATCTGTCTTTCACAATATATCCATTATGGAAATGTTTTGTGTAACTACACATGTACAACCTATATTGTATTGCTTATCTTCACATTAAGGGTGGATGCAAGGGAAGAAGAGAAAGAATCTAGAATTCAAAGTTTTAAAATAAAATGTTTAAGAAAATATCATTGTTATTATTATTTATATGCAACTTGGAAATAAACTATACAAGCACTGGGGTATGGAAATCCATCTTGCCCTGATGGAAAGTCAGAGGGCTTACAGGGGAGGATATTAGAGAGAGCAGATTGGGGAAGTGGTATTCAGTGGGATTACTGTTTGGGGTGGTGGCTAGGGGAAAGATGTGGAAAAAATTTGTAACTCAAAATCTTGTGTAAATGAATATTGTAAACTAAAAATGCACAAAACATAATTAGGAAAAAAAAGATTCATAGGTCTTCCTAAAAAGGAGAGAACTGAATGCTTTGACATTTAGAAATTTATCATCTAAGGAACGATAAAATAGAGCTATAGAAGCTTTCAGGTGGGAGCAAGGAGTAGAGAATGCAGGAAAGAGTGGTGGTGATTGATGATTCCCTACTTAAGGGTATCAACCAAATAACAATAAAGGGGCTTATTTTCTTCCCAAGTTACATATCCAAGAAATAATGGAGAATTTCCTAAGGCTCATCAAATGGCTGATTACTCTCCCTTTCTCCTATTCAAATTAGCACAAATAAAACTTCCAGAAAAGAAATCTAAAAAGTATTGTCCAAGATTATAGAATTGAATAAGAAACCAAAAAACTTAGGTTGTGTTTTCCTCATCGTTTCCCATTGAAACTAAGGGATATAGAGGGTAAAACTTAATTTGAGAAGTAAACACCTGGATATTCTTGCCCATATGGGTCTGAGAATTGAATTAGGATTTCTGGATCATGGATTAAAATATAAGGATAACAGGCTTCTGGCAAGGTATTGGGTGTACCTTACCAACAAAGATTGGTAAGGCTATAGATGTATATGAATGTCATGTATATCTATTTTTTTATAAAGCTTTTAGATGAAAAAGAAAACTAGCCACAGAGCTAATGTAACTACAATGTTAGAAGAATAATGGCTCAGACACATTAACCTTCAGTCAACAGAATCTTAGGAAGAATCTGGTACTAAAAACTATGCTCTCAAATATCCATACATTGATGCTCAAAGTTTAGGCAACAAGAAAGGAAGGGTAAAAATACTAACACAGAGGCAATTTTACCCCATAGGTATTGCTCAGACATCACAGGGTGGAATCCCTGACTAGACTATAGCTCCGGATGAATATACATTATTCATCAAGAAAAAAAAAACTGAGTAAGTAAAGTGGGGATAGAATTGTTCATAAAAAACTAATATTTGTGGAAGGAAATCTAGGAACAAAAGTAGTAGAGAATGATGGAAAGTACTTGGATAGAATCCAATAAAGGTAAAAAGTAATTTAGTCATTCTAATATATTAAAGATCACTTGGGAAAAATAAGGGAGGAAGAATAAGTAAGTTTGAGGAAAGAGAAGAGAAGCTTGGGGAATAGAGGTATAATAGTGTCAGAAGATTTCAATTATCTCTAAATCTGCTAGAGTCTCTCTCTACCACTAGGAAAGCTACTAAGTAACTTCTCAACTTGTCATAATACAGTAGTTTCCATACAGTAATCATTTAAGTAATGATGCACTTTATACGTTCCAAGGTTTCAAGCTTCCTAGAAATAGGGGCCCTGAACATAATTCTTGCAAGACAGACTGTGCTTTTCTGCCAACATTGTACTACTTAGCAAACTCCTAATATGACTCTGTCTGTGCAAGTAGGACTCCACATAGTGCTCAACTCTTTACCTCACAAGTTTGACTCAATTCTCTATATTTTTGACAAATGAGGCCTTCATCAAAGACAATCAGTGTGAGAAAAAAAAACAAACTTTTCCCAGATTTCTTCTTTCCTTCTAACTTCTCTTACATTGATTTTGTTTCTGCAAAAAAAAAATTAATTAATTTAATGTGATCAGAATCATCCATTTTACTTCTTGTAATTCTCTCTCACTCTTGTTTGGTCATAAATTCTTCCCTTACCCACAGATTTCACAGGTAAAATGTTCCATGAATATACATACATACATACATGCATACATATATATATACATACATATATATGCATATATATATATAATCTTGTGATAATTCTCCCTCAGTCCATACATCCAATCACTAGTCAAACAAATCACATATTTCTACCTCCACATCTCTCCCACATGATCTACTTATCTCCAATAATTTAACCATTACATTTCTTCATACCCTCTTTAGATTACCACATATCTAGATTACTACAATAACCTCCTATTTGACCTCCTTACCTCCAGTCTCTCATCACTAGATTCCATCCTTTACACTGCTGTCAAATAATATTTCTAGCATGCCAATATGAACTTATGACTCTCCTACTCCCCTCCCCCCCACAAAGAAAATTACAGTTGCTTCCTATCATCTATATTTCTATACAACCCGGCCCCAAACTGTCTTCCTAGCCTCATTGTCTTCCTATTCTTCCCATACTATAGCCCAGCCAGAATGTTGTAAGCAGCCACTCAATTTACTAACCTAAGGGCCAGCCTTAGGTTGTGTTCTCAGGAGGGAATGAAGAGACAAGAGACTAGAGAAACATACAGCTTGTACTTTATTCTAACATGGGGTGCTATTTTATACTCTCTAACATCATATATGTAAACATGGCAGTCCATGCTGTTCCTGTGCTGTACCTGTGCTGTACCCATGCTGTACTCATATAATACAAATGTCAATAGGAATGAGAAGAGGACTGATGCACATTTTATCAGGGAATGGTGGAGAACATAGTGTCGAGAGGTGATCGGGGCATTATGGTCATAGAGATAACAGGCAAGGGGGATGATAGGATAGGTCATCCCTGTTATACCTAGACCATCCGTGAACCTCAACAAACCACAACAATAACCCCAACAACATGTCCTTCTCTGCATTCCCCACAAAAAGTAAGGCAATTTGAGAGGTCTCAACAAAATAACTTCCTAAGGAAGGATGAAAGCAAACAAAGTTAGGAGAAGAGAAAGAAAAATCAAAGAGGGGGAGAGGAAGAAAGACAAAGATATAATGTATTCACTCAGTGTCTTTGCCCAAAATTCAAACAAGTAACCCTCACTTTAGAATTTTCAAATTTGAAAATATTCAGGATTCATGTTAAACTCATTTCAAAACTTTAAATGCTCCATTTGTGTAAAAGCACTAACTGGACCTTTTACAAATTCCAATAAAATTTAGCCCAATATTACCTATTTTTATAGAATTGAGAAGGGGAGTTAGAAGATAAAGCATTTAAAACGTGAAAGAGGAAGAGAAAGGAAGGGGAGAGAAAGAAGGCAAAGAGGAAGAACTTGAGTAAAGAAGAAAAAAGAGTAGGAAATGCATTTATCTTGCTCCAGACCATACTTCACATTCCAACCAGTTATCTACCATGACACCAGACTATCCAGAGCTCTGCAAATTAGTGAATAACCACATTCCTGCCTCCCAGTTTCTCTCCCTCATGCACTGGAATAGGACTAAACCTATATTGCTATTGCTACTAGAAAGGGCCATTTTATTAACATGCCTTACATTTCTTCTTGCAGTCCCTTTATCAAAACATCACTTCCAGCACATATTGCATATAGTATTCCAGTATAAGCTTCTTGTGGGCAGAATTGTCTCTCTGTTATGTTTTTATGTACAACACCTAGCATAGTAGGCTATGTTTACATAGTAGGCTATACTTACAAAGAGCTAGTACTTAACAAATATGGATAAAATGAAAATAGAGAAAATGAAGAAGTAGGAAGAATTTTAGAAGAAAAAGGAGGAAGAAAGCAAGAAGAGGAAAAAGAAAAGAGGAAAAGAAGAAGAGGAAGAGGAGGAAGAAGAAGGGGAGGAATTGAAATAGAGTGTGATATAGTGAGTCTTACTCTGTAGGAAAGGGTTTTCAGAGGGTAGGATAAACAAATTATACAAGGAGGGTGTAAGAGTAACTACATAGATTTTGGTTAGATCATGAGCAAATAGAATACCTTGCTCTTTTTGTTAAGAAAAGACACTTGGGAAAATAAAGCTTCTTGGATGTAACACCAAAATATCTGACTTTGTACTATAAGCCTAAACTCCTAGGGAATATTACAGAAAAAAACTGTGGTATAATTCAAAAGCAAGATCTAATAGTGGTTATTTCAAAGGTTGGTTTATCCCCATAATAATGACTAAAACTCTGGGATAAGTAGCAAGAATCACAAAAGAAAGATTTTATTTAATACAGCACAAGCCCAACACACTCATTGAAAACTGATTCTTCAGAGAATCATGAGAAGAAGAAAATATTTCAGACTCTTGACTCCTCATCAGCCAGGGTGTCAAAGCTATGGGGTCCCTGACCCTCACACCCATGGAGTTGAGTATGGGTTTCTTTTGGATATTTTTGCATTTCTTCCTAATACTATGGTGCCCTTCCGTTTTCATAATGAGAACACTGCCACCAAAACTAGTCACCGATGTCAAGAAAAAAATTTCTTCTCGTCCAGGTTCACTGAAGCTTCTTTTAAAGGCCTGGCAGGTGACCTATCTATTTGTCTAACTATGATCTTGCTACTCTTTATCCCGTTCCTTTGCCAAGATCTCAGTGAAGAATGCCACTTCTTTCCCCTTTAGCTTCTTGCCTATTTTGGAGGTGATGTTAATTTGGAGGTAGTCTTCATTCTGAACATACTGAGGCCACTTCAGCAGCCCTTCACCATTAGGATTTCTGTGAATGTAACAAAGATTTTCTTTAAACGATTACCATTTAATTACTGGTGGCAGTCAGGATAAAAGGGACAAAGGTAGGGGACCCATTAAATATGCAAATACAATTATTCTAATATTTGGGCATTATGAGATTTACCCATTTCAATAGCATTTCAAGACTTCATACAATATAATAAAGCATTATGAAATTGGCCCATTTCAATAGCATTTCAAGACTTCATAAAGTATAATAAAGCAATAAAAATAAAAAAATATTTTGTATGGGTTTAAAAACACAATTACAAATAGGTGGAACTGATGGGATGAAGAACAAAAAGCAAATGAATTCAGTAACCTAGTGTTTGATGCACTCAAGAAAAGAAAATACTTGGGAAGGAATATTTGACATGGGGAGGAGGTGAGGAGGGAGTGGCTCTTTCTTCCATCTTAACCTCAGATGACTGAAGAAGATGTGATCACAAATGACAAATCATTAATATGTAAATAAAGTGGGAATAATTGGTTGATACCTTTATAAAGTGTGAACATTGGTTTTTGATTGAAATGGAAGAAGCAGTCATTTACTGGGCTAGTTTTGCTGTCTTTTAAGGAAGAACCTAGCCCTTGAGAAGTATGGTCTGGGGATAGGAAGAGATTTCTTCTTGCTTCCTCTTTTGGACATGGTATCTAACAGGAGGGCTGCTTGCCCAGAAGTAGGAACCAGTGCAGCAGTTGTGTAGTGACTTGAAGAGAGTTTGAGGCCCAACTGAAGGAGCAAATACATACAATCTCCAGGTGTACGCAGATCCAGAGCAACAATCACTCATGGGGTAGTATCTCTGAGAGAAAAATAAAACAGCTATGTAGGAACTGAAGAAAGAACTACCTCTGGCAATCAAGAATCATTCAGCAGGGAAGTGTCCACCCTGGCACCCCAGTTCAGCAACATATCCAGCATAGATGCAGTGCCTAGTCTGGAATACTTACAAGGACACCAAATGACAAAAAGGACATAGTAACAATACTAGTGCAATGACTGGCTTTGATAATATATTTCCCCAATTTTCAACCATCATATCCTAAAATTGTGCTAATTCTCCATATAAATGTCAAGTGCACTTATGGTGAGGGTATCACAGCTTTATGAAAATAATATTTTCTTTCATAAATATCACTGATGAGTGCTTGATACATAGGGATCTAAAACAAATTTATAAAAGTAAAAGTTATTTTCTAATAGATATGTGGCCAAAGAGTATGAATAGTGCTCAAAAAAGGGATGTTGCGAATTTTAAAGGGTCAGATGAAAGGACTATAAGTTATTTATAATAAGAAAAATACAAATCAAAGAAATTCTTGTGTCTCACTCCAGAGCAATAAATTTGACAAATATGACCAAAGGAGAGAATACTCAATGTTAAAGTGGTTGCCGAAGGACAGGTAAACTAATGCATTATTTGTGTAGCCATGTCTTGCTCCAAACAATCTGGAAAACAATTTGGAACTATGCAAATAAAGTGAACAAAATGTTGATGCTCTATTACCTACAGACCTCATCCTTAGTCATTTTCTTTAAATCGGTTAATGAGAAAAATAAAATCTCCAAAATGTATAAAAAAGTTTATATTAAGAATCTTTGTAGTAGCAAAGATGTGAGGAAAGTCTGTTCTAACATGAATTGAAGAGTAAATAAAAAAATCTGTGGTATATAAATGTAATTGAAAAATATTAATCTATAAGAAATACTGAATATGATTGATGTACATAAACATGAGAAGATGAAAACTGATGTAAATGGAGGAATCAGAACCACAACCAATAAGACAAATAGAAAAATGGAAATAGAAAAATAATGACATATAAAAAAACACTGTGACATTGCAATTACCAAGCTTGGTCTCAAAGAAAAGATATAAAAAATCACCCCTCCCTGGAGCCAAGATGGCAGCATAGAAGCAGCAAGGTCCCGCAGCTCCCAAACCGCCACCCTAAACACCCAGAAAATATGAGCCCAGACAAAGTCTAGGAAAGTCTAGGATTCTCAGACTCACAAAACTACAGAGAACATATCTCTCATGGAAGACAGCTCAGCAGCAGGGGCTAATCACAGTGGCTGGGAGCGGAGCCTGGAACAGGCTGAAGCTGAGACTGCGGCCAGGCCTGGGATGGTGGGAAGGAGCCTGGTTGGGCTGAGCCAAGCCCTGCAGCCAGCCTGCAGGAGAGATCTGCAGCGTCCACCACCTCCACATCTGTCAAGGCATGAGGAATGGCAGGTGAGAGGGGCAACTCGCACCAGAGCAGAGATCCAGCCAGCCCAAAACTGCAGCCCCGGCCACACTAGGCCCCAGGGCAGCCACGAGGAGCAGCAGAGCCTCCCAAACAGCAGCTTGAGTCTGCTTCAAAGAAAATCTAAAGAACCTGCCTGAGGGGAGCTTGGGCAGAAACGGGTTAGTGAAAGTTGAAACTTTGAAAATTAATTGGGGGGGATAAAGCAGTTCGGCCATTCTGCCCCCGGGGCAAAGAAGCAGTGGGGGAAGGGAACTGCTGGATCTGCTGCCCTCATCAGGCTGCTTCGGAGCCCCTGGCCTGCGGACTCAGCAGGAGGGCTGAATCGATGGATCAGGGCCAAGTGCTCTTGCATTGAGCAGCCTGGATCCTGATCCTGGTCTTGGGTGGCTATCCTGGGGTGCACTTTCAGCAAGCAAAAGCTGGGGGAACTTGAAACACCCCCCTAATAGCTGCAGCAGTTGGGAAAACACCAGCAATTTGGAACAGAGCTTCCCCCCTTGGAAGCAGAGTTTCACAGAACTAAAAAAACCAACCAATTAATTGACTGGCCAAATGAGAAAGAGGAAGCAAAATAAAAACAAAAAAACTCTAGAATCCTTTTTTATGGATAAAAAGGGTCAAAGCATGGAACCAAAGGAAGAGAGCCCAAAAATCAGAACTCCCACACCAAATGCTTCCAAGACAATTGAAGAATGCCTAGAAGCTATACATCAACTGAAAAAGGACTTTGAAAACCAAATGAGAGAAGTGGAGGAAAAATTGGGAAGAGAAATGAGAATGATGCGAGAAAATCATGAAAAGAGAGTCAACAACCCGACTGAAGAAAACAACACTTTAAAAAATAGATTAACTCAAATGGCAAAAGAGGCACAGAAATCCAATGAGGAGAAAAATGCCTTAAAAATTCAAATTTGCCAGATGGAAAAAGAATTTCAAAAGCATTCTGAAAAGAATAA
>JAQQSW010012408.1:0-12532 GCA_028646575.1 Pseudocheirus occidentalis
TCTCTCTAAAATTCTTCCTTATAAGCACTGGCCTTCTCCCAAGTCAACAGGGGAATTCATACCTTTTCACCAATGGAGGAGTTCTATACTTAGCCCTAAGTTACAAGGTGCTACTTAGCCCTAAGTATCTGATCTACTTAGCCCTAAGTATCCAACAAATTGATTACCATTATACCATGTGACTCAACCAAGCCAATAAGCACGCAGGACTCAAAATTGAGAGAATGAATATAAAGATTACACTTATCTAATGGCTCACTTAGGGTTATTTATTGAGGTAAAAGATATAAGCACGACATTAATATGTCATTACACTGTCATAAGATCCTAGAACTTCTGAACTCTGGGATATATGGCTGCCCAGATGTCTAGAAATTTTATTAACAGAGAAATGCTTAAGAGTTGGATGAGATAGTATTTTTTGGCATAATTCATTTACTTTACAAGAGCAGGGATAGTAGAGGAATCATGGCCTTGGAATCATAGTTCAAGCTGCCTCTTTTATATATGAGCTGCTTGATCATGAACAAGTCACCTACTATCTCAGTACCCCTGATGACTCAAAAACTCCTGTTGTTTGTTCTTCATTTTGTTCTTCGTTGTAGTGACCAAAGACACTACAGGTGATGACTTGATTTGAGTGTGAATTAGATTTAAATAAGGCAGAAGTACACAAAGTCATCAGTCTCACTCTCTCTTCCAGAGTTATCAGTGCACAGGGGTAAGATAAAAGTCAAGATAACCATGATGGCTCAGGATGCAGTGATGACCCTGGCATCTTTGATATCTGACCAAGCTCTAAGCACTCCACAGCACTCATTTCAGTTGCCTTCATGGCTGTTGGAACAAATTGTTCTCATCTGCTATTCCACCAGGGGAAGTCTTCATCTGCTTGGGACAGACATCCCTCTGACTTATAGACAGGTTTGAGGCCTATTGGTTAATCTCAAACTGTCTTAGCCTCTCTATAAAGATGGTTTTGCCAGGCTGTGACTGCTATGCATGCCACAGCTTCTGGGAGCCACAGGGGAGAATTGGGTGAAAGGTGAACACCAAAGGTGGATAAGCTGCCCTGAAAAGAACTCAACAAGCCCTCCCATCAGAGGAGCTAATCCTCCAAAATACCTCCTACACCTCTCAGAAACTCTCAAGTCATGGAAAAGGGATCAATCTGCATCAGTGATGGGCATTTCCAAGTGGGCAGGTTTCTATAAGAGCTAACATTCATTAATACATCTTAAGCTTTGCAAAGCACTTTACATCTACCTGTTCCTCAGAGTAACCTTATGAGAAAGGTGCTATCATGGAAGATGGAGGTAAATGACTTGCCCAGGTGCACCCTACTAAGAAGTATCTAAGACAGGATTTGAACTCAAGTCTTACTGACTCTGAGGGCAATGCTTTGTTTTCCAATGACTTCTAGCAGATCCAGACCCCACTCCATCCCACCCCCAAAAAAATCAGTTGTCAGAACCAAAAACTTGCTTAACAGGAATCAAGTGAGCAAATATCCAGGTTTGACCATCCATGACAAGGGAATCGGTCAGTCAACAAATGTTTGTTAAGTAGTTACTGTGTGCCTGGAACTGTGTTAAGCACTGAAGTTACAAAGAAAGGCAAAAGTAATCCCTGCCGGGGGTGGCTAGGTGGCACAGTGAATAGAGCACTGGTCCTGGAGTCAGGAGTACCTGAGTTCAAATCCGGCCTCAGACACTTAACACACACACAAAAAAACTAGCCCTGTAACCTTGGGCAAGTCACTTAACCCCAACTGCCCTCCAAAAAGCAAAAGAAAAAAAAAGTAATCCCTGCCTTGAGAGAGCATATATTTTAATGGAGAAGATGTATGTAAATAACGAAGCATATATTTCATGTGTGTGTGCACCTGTGTACATATATACATACATACATACACATACATGAAGAGAAAATGAAAGGTAATCTGATTAGTGAAGGCATTAGCAACTGGTCAACTAATAAAGGGCTCCTAATGAAGATATTATTAAGGAAGCCAGGGAATCTAAGAGGAAGGGGTGAGGGGTCAGAGCATTCCAAGAGCAGGGGACAACCAGAACAAAGATGCAGAGATGAGCAAGGGAATACAATGTTTGAGAAACTGGTAGTAAGGCCATATACCTGGATCTTGGTGTTAGTGGGGATTAGGAGTGGGCAGGGGGAGGTTAGCTGTAGGAAGACCAGAAAAGTAGGAATGGGCTAGGTTGTGAAGAGGTTTAAAAGCTAAACACAACACTTTCTATTTGGTTCAGGAGGTAATAGGGAAGGACTCAAGGTCACTGAGCAAGAAAGAGACACGGCCACATCTATGCTTCAGAAAAGACTTGGCAGTTGAGTGGAGGATGGTTGGAGTAAGGAGAGACTTGAAACAGAGATCAGTCATAAGGCTATTGTCAAAATCCAGGTAAGAGGTCTAAGGGCTATGTGAGTAGAGGCATAAGAAAGGCACTGGGAAGGCAGAAATAATATTTGTCTATGGATTGATTATATGCAGAGAGTGAGAGTGAGGAAATTATGACTAGGAGGATAGTGATGCCCTCATGAGTCTTAGAGGAAAGATGGAGTCTGTCTTGGACACAATGAGTTTGACATGCCTTGAGGATGTCCAGTCTGAGACGTCTAAGAGGCAGTGAGTGGTATGGAACTGGAACTCAGAAGAAAGATAAACAGTGTGTGTGTGTGTGTGTGTGTGTGTGTGTGTGCGCGCGCGTGCGTGCGTGGGTGTGTGCGTGCGTGTGTGCGTGCGTGTGTGTGTGTGTGTGTGTGTGTGTGTGTGTGTGTGTACACCTGAGAATCATCTACAGGGAGACAAATGGACCCCCAATGGAGCTGATGAAATCACTGAGATAGTATAAAACAAAAGGAGAGGGGCAACTAAGTGGTGCAATGAACAGAGCACCAGCCCTGGAGTCAGGAGGACCTGAATTCCAATTTGGCCTCAGACACTTAATACTTGCTAGCCATGCGACCTTGGCCAATTCTTAACCCCAATTGCCCTCCATATCTTAACTTAACCCCAATTGCCCTCCAAAAAAAAAGGAGAAGAGGACCCCAAAGGACAAAACTTTAGAGCATACCCATAGTTAAGTGGGAATGATGGATGAAAAATTCTTAAAGTAGGGATGGGACAGATAGGAAGAAAACCAGGACAGAATAGTATCACAAAAACCCAAAGAGGGGAGCTTCTCCAGAAGTTTATCAATGGACTCTATTGAATAGAGTCAGATGCTGCAGAAAGTTAAAGGACGATCAGAATGAAGAAGAAAATAATTCACTTTGACAACTAAGAGAGCACTGTTCTCTCGAAGAGGTCAGTTCCAGTTGAATGGTGAGGTAGAAGGGAGGTGCGATGGAAAGTAGAGGGGAGGGAACAAGCCTTTATATATCATCTACTAAATGCCAGGCACTGTGCTAAGCACTTTACAAAAATTATGTCATTTGTTCCTCACAACAACGCTGTGAGGTAGGTGTTATCACCATTTTGCTGATGAGGAGACTGAGACAAGCAGCAGTTCAGTGACTTGCCCAAGGTCATCCAACTAGTAAGTGTCTGAGGCTGAATCTGAACTCAGATCTTCTTGACTTCAGGCTCTGCATTCTACTACACCGTGAGGAGAAGTAGAAGTATAGGGGTCTCTCAAGGAGTTTAGCCACAAAGGGAAGAACAGAATGAGAACTGCAGGCAGGGGAGAATTAAGTAAGGATCTTTTAAAAAAAAACTATCAAGCATCATAACATCTAGATTATGTAATTATTAGGAAGCCATAAGGTAAAACAAGGCATATGATAATTCACAGCTACAAAACAACCACCATGCCAGAAAATTAGATCTCCAAGTTTTCTAGGGCCTATCCTATCCTCTCTATATCATGACTTAGGTACATGCTGTGCTGTCTGGAAATAACAGGATGAACTCATCACATGAGTCCTGAAGATGCCTTTGATTCTATGTAATTGTCTCATCCTGCCAACCTGCCGCCTTAAAGAAAGGGTCAAATGATGCCGTTTTGAGAAGGCTAGCCTCTGTTGGGATGGTAACTGTAAAGGACTTAGCATCAAAAATAAGGGACATGGTGGGGGAAGGCCAGTGATTAGCATTCCACCTCCATTAGCATCTGTAATGGAGAGGAAGCTGGCTGCCTGACACGCATTTTGTATTGGTTGTACCTAATGTGGAAAATCTAATTTAGATCAATATTGCAAAGTATGATGGGCATCAGCCCTGGCCAAATAACTGCTGTCAAGATGTGTTTTTTTTGATGGTATAGCAACTGACAGGACCTGTTATGAGCCTACTTATTTTTAAAAATATGTCAATGCTGTGCTCTAACCCTGGGAAATACATTAGGTTAAATTGTGCAGATGCCATCATATTTAGCAGTGGTGTGTAAGGCAAAAAGAAGTTGCTTTTTAATAAACTTGTCTGGGTGTAATAAGGAAAACTAAATCCCACATATAAGGCTTAAGGCTTTTCTCAATACAATGCTAACCTGGCAAATACTAGAAAATTAAAAACTAATTACAGGTCAGAAAAACTACTAACAAATGATAACCTTAATCAGTATTTAACCTTAATTTTATTATATGGAGACACTTGAATTTAAGAAAAGACCATATCCAAAAATCCAACCTCATGGAAGATACAAAACAGAAAAAGATCAATTGCATTTCACAAAACCTTTGCCCTTACAAGGAAAGGGCTACTTTAACCAGAAAGTTCCTTCAAGGCTTAAAAAAAAAACCCACAAGATTCATTTCACAAAAATTCAACCTACATTCAATTTTTACCCAGAAACAAAGAATACAATCATTTTAAGTAAAATTAAAGTACAACCTTCTCTTTTATAACTTTCTTTTCATTATTTCCTCCTTCTTTAACTATTAAAATAGGAAAACACAAAATCTTTCACTATTGCAATATCAAAGAAGCACACCAAGGAGAGCCAATGATATCCAAGAGTATAGTTCTTAAGGGAATGTTGAAATGCCTGAACTTTTATACACACTTTTCAACCCCAGTCAGATTATAAAGTGTCATTAAGAAGTATGTATATGCTATCTGTCATGCCAAGCTTTAGCAATAATCAGCTGGATTTTTCCCTTTTTTTCTTGTCTTTTTTCTTCATCACTTTTTTACATTGATAGAAATTTCTACTTTGTAGTGGAATAAATTAACTTCTATTTTGTCTCACATTCTCTTTTTTGGTGTGTTTTTTAAGAAGCAACCATTAAATATACCTTATTTAAGATGATTTTGCTAAGTTTGGAATTTGGCAAACTCAGAAAGGAGACTCCAGGGAACAGTCATTTGATGATAATGATAGATAGTTTGGGGTGGAATGGAGACAGAAGAATAAAGTAAAGAAGAGAAATAAACGTGAAAAATAAAAGGAAGAACAATATTTTGGAAGGAAGAATGAAGTCAGGAAGACCCAGAGGAATGATACTTTCATATCTCAAGTCATGAAAAATGAAAGGGAGTACAATAGAAATCAGCTGAACTGCCATATACTATGGACAGGTTTCAGCGGACCTTGATGCATAGGACCTAAAAGATGTCTGTGTGTTTGCAGTATTTGTGAGGAAACCTGCCTTAATGCAGCCTTTGGACTTTGTTTGCCTGCCTAGAGTTTTGTATTATTATTGTGGGGGACCTAGGGATCTATCTGAGAACATATAAACAAAAGTCGACAAAAAACAGGGATTTGTTCTTACTCCTTTTGTAGCCACAACAACATTGAAACATTAATCTTTGATTCTCTCCTGCCCCTGAGATTTTCTTTTTATTGACATAGAGAAGAGTAAGGGGAAAGGGGGAAAAAAACCATATCCCCCACACTGAAGAAAAATCCACAGTTGCCTTTTTTTATTTCTCCAAAAGTCCTGAGCACTTTACCTGAATCTACCATGAGAGAGTTGGAAAGGCAATTCAATTGACTATGCACTTATTCAATGTCTTATATGTATAAGGTACCATATAGCTAGGACCTTGGGATAGAATGATGAAAAATAGTGCCTGTCCTCAAAAATCTTAATAGTATAATGGAATGATATAATGAAAACTAGTAATTGTGAATGATACAAGGTAGAAGGTGAAAGAGGAAAGATTCAAAGTAGACTGAGAAAAGATAAAGAAAGATCATCTTCCTCTATAAGGAGCAGGGAGTGCAGATCAAGAAATACTTCATGGAGGAAATGGCAGCTGAGCTGGGCCTTCAAGGAAAAGAACTTTCATCAGAAAAGAGTATGTTCCAGACAAAGGACCATGGGATCATAAATATATGGCTAGAAGGACTTAGAGGTCATCTAGTTCAATGGTATCATTTTACAGTTGAGGAAACTAAGGCCAGGAAAGGTTAAGGGACTTGCCTAGGATCATAGATGTAGTAAACATCAGAAGAATTTGAAGCTATCTGTTGATTCTAGAACCAGCACTCTTTCCACACTGTATTGTGGTGGAGGAGAATATCAGACAACGTCAGGAAATGGCATATTAGTTCAGATTGGTTGGACTTTAGGGTGAATAATAGCTAGCAATAGGTAACATTTATATAATGCTTTTGTTGTTGTTGATTCTCAAAATAGCTAATATTTATTTTTTTTAGCTTTATTTTATTTTCCATTCCAAATTCTCACCCTCCCTCTACATTTTCCTCTGCATGTTGAGAAAGCAAGAAAAACAATACCCATTATACACATGAAGTCATGCAAAACATATTTCTGCATATTAGCCATGTTCAGTGGGGGATGGGGGGAAAAGGGCAACAAAAAAAAGAAAGGGAAAAAATGTGCTTCAATCTCTACTCTGAGTCCCTCAGTTCTCCACCTAGAGGTAGATAGCATTTTTTTTTTATCGTGAATCCTTTGGAATTGTCATGGATCATTGTATTAATCAGTTACAAAGTCTTTCACAGTTGATTATCTTTAGAATATTGCTGTTACTGTGTAAATTGTTCTCTGTTCACCTCACTTTGCATCAGTTCACATAGATCTTCCCAGATTTTTCAGAAACCATCCCCTTCATCATTTCTTACAGCATGGCAGTCTTCGAGAATGAAGGACAAACAACATGATAGAATCCCATCTTATTCAAATATCTTATTTTGTTTAGTCGTTCTTCAAGTGAAGACTCAGTTTCCAATTCTTTGTCACCACAAAAAGAGCTGCTATAAATATTTTATACAAAAGGTCCTTTTTTTTTGCCCTTGATCTTTTTCAGGTACAGGACTAGTAGGTAGTATTACAGGGTCAAAGGGTATACACAGTGTTATAGCTTTGGGGGGCAAATTGCTCTCCACAATGGTTGAACTAGTTCACAGCTCCACCAACAGTATATTAGTGTCCCTATTTTCCTATATCCTCTCTGACATGTCTTTTTTATATAGTGCTTTTCAGTTTGCAAAGAGCTTTATAAATATTATCTCTTTTTATCCTGGGAGGTAGATGCTATTATTACCCTCATTTTACAGATGAGGAAACTTGGGCAGAGAGCAATTAAGTGACTTTCCCAGGGTCACAAAGCCAGTAAGTATCTGAGCCCAGATTTGAACTTGGGTCTTCCCAATTCCAGGTCCAGAGCTCTGTTCAATGTACTACCTAGCTGCTGAGATATGTGTGAAGGAAAGTAGAATGACATGAAACTGAAAGGGCATATTGGAACCAAATTTCATAGGCCTTTAAACATCAAGGAAAGAAGTTTATATATTATCCTAAAAGCAATGAAAAATCACTGAAAGTTTTTCAGTTGGCAAGGAAAAAGTTCAGATTAGAAAGATTATTTCGCATGTGAAGTATGGATTATAGAGTGAAGATATATAGAAGGAAGGAAGACCAGTTAAGAGACTATTGCGATAGTCCAGGAAAAAGGTGGTATGAGTCTGAATTAGGATCCTGGAAGTGTGAGGGATAAAGGGGACAACTAATGTTCATATCTAATCTGGTCATGCCCGAAAGCTCCCAATTAGAGCATATGTCAACAAGAAGGGAGCTTTCAGAGCATCTCCTGGCAGAAAACGTGATCCCAATTAACACAATCAACTTCTTCCTTCCATAGGCACAAAAAAATGGCTAAGAAATATCCTGCCACTTACCAGACAGGATTCCCCTACCCTAACCTGTACCAGTACATTTTCCATTACTGCCTGGCATGCTCAATTCCTAATTCCCAGCACCAAGCTGGGGTCAATTACACAATTCATTTACTGTACATGAGTCACACAGATGCTTGAACATTTGGCCATTTCTAGTGCCCAGAAGAACACAATGAATTATTACTGGACTTAAGCATTCATTGGCTTTAACCTCCTTATTTTTTTCCACCAGCCTGTTCCAGAGCAGATTCTTGATGATTGTCCTCACGTCCAGTTGATTCGATACAGATATTCATCATCAACTCTAGTAATCAGGTTTTCCCTTGACTGTTTTATGAGATAAACTGGTGTTGTCTCCTTGTTGGTTATTTCTAGACTTTATCTTTAGCACATTTAACTTTCTCACTCTCAATCATTAAGCCTTTGGGTTTTTGTTTGTTTGTTTACTTATTTGTTTAGACCTGTGATTTGATCCCTGAAGGGAAAGTCTGACAGAACGACCAAGACAGATTGGCACATTGTCTATAATGCAGTGTTAGAGAATTGCCTGGAGGCAACTCAGGGGTTAAGTGACATACTGAGAGTCAGTTACCTATATATTTGCCAGAATCAGGACATGAACTGAGGTCTACCTGGCTATAAGATTAAACCTCAATCTTATATACCACGTTGCCTCTACCTTCTATGTATGTCATATAATATTACAGAATCATAAGATTTAGAGGTTTAAAACTACCCTAGAGATGATATCTCACTTTATCAGTGAAGAAGCTGAGAATTAGAGGACTGAAATGACCTGCTCAAAGTCATGTAGTCTCAAAAATATCATACTTTCAAAAAAAACCCCAGGGAAATTATGATTTGAGAATCTCATAGTATATTATTGTGCCATAAGAAATGACAAGCAAACAATAAAATATATGAAAATAATGACATATTACAGACTAATAAAAGTAGAATGATATAACAATATATGTGTTTACAACTATTATAAAAATAAACAGCAACAAAACTCAAAAAAATGAACAAAAAAGTATAAAAGGAAAGAACTGCTCTCAAAATAACTATAAAATACATAGGATATGTGAAATTTTATCTACTACATCATATTCAGGACTTTTATAAATAATAACCACAAAACATTCTTTGCAGAAATGAAAGAACACAAACAATTAAAGAAAGATGAAATGCTCATGGTTGAGTAATGACAATATAATAAAAAATAATAACAATAAATTAATTTACAGAATAAGAGTTATACCAATCAAGCTATGAAGTTTATATTTTCCCGTGCTAGACAAAATAACAAAATTCATTTGGAAAAACGAAAGGACTAAAATTTCAAAAGAAATAATAGAAAATAAGTCATTAAAGGGGCATAGCATTACCAGACTTCAAACTGTATTATAAAGCAGAAATCATCAAAATTATCCGGTAGTGCTTAAAAAAGGGAAGCAATTTACAAAACAGACTAGACAAGCAATACAAAATGGTAGCCCAGCATTTGGTAAGCCCAATTACCTAAATTATAAAGGAGAAGACTTCTTGTTTGATAAGAACTGCTTGGGAAAGTGGAAAACAGTTTTTAGTAGAAATTAGTTGCACACCAGCATCTTACCATATATGCCACAATCGGTTCCAAATGTATACGTAACCTGAGTATGAAAAGTTTCATTGTGAAAAAATTGGAGAACAGAAGGAGGTAGCTTTCTTTCAGGATTGTAGCTGAGGAAGAATCCCTAATCAAATAATAGATCAAGACAATCATAAAAGATATAATAATAAATAGAAAAAATAATATACTTTCACAGGAATAAAATCAATGCAAATTTTTAAAAAGGAGAGAAACCATTAAATAGAAGGAAAATTTTCGTGTCAAATATCTCTGAAAAAAATCCGATACACAAGTTTGGAAAATTAGAACAATTATATAAGATCAAAGGATATAAACAGTTTTGAAAAGAATTGCAAACCATCAAAAATTATCCTCCTCCTACTTTTCCAGGCTTCTTACATCTTATTCTGTCTCACGTATTTTTTTAGTCCAGTGACAATGGCTTCCTTGCTCTTCCATGAACAAGCCATTCCGTCACTTGACATTTTCTCTGTCATTCTCCTCTGTCTGGAATGCTCTTCTTCTTCATCTCCACTTACTAGCTTCCTTAGCTTCCTTTAAGTCTCAATTAAAATCCCATCTTTTAGAGGAAGCCTTATCCAGTTCCTCTCAATTCTAGTACCTTCCATCTTTTCATTATTTCCCATTTATTTTGTTAATATTTGTTTGATTTTTTGTCTCCCCCAATAGATTGTGAGCTCTCTGAGGATAGGGGATGTTTTTTCGCCTCTTTCTGTATTTCCAGTGCTTAACATGGTATCTGGCACCTAGTGGGCAAATTGATGTTTATTAACTGAACAAACATATGGAAATGTGCTCCAAATTGCTATTAATGAGAAAAGTACAAACCAAAATAATGTTGAGGCTCATCTCATACCCAGCAAATTGAGCAAAGATTATGAAAGGCAGCAATTGTGTTGGAAGAATTGGGCAGGGGTGTGGGAAGGGGTGTGGCGAGGTGGAGCAGTGAATAGAGCACCAGTCCTGAAGTCAGGAGGACCTGAGTTCAAATCCGACCTCAGACACTTAACACAAAAACTAGCTGCATGACCTTGGGCAAGTCACTTAACTCCAACTGCCCTAAAAAAAAAAGTGCACAAAGACTCTATTGCAGGAGTTGTGATTTGGGACAGTCTGGATGAGCATGTGAAGTTACAAAAGAAAGTAATTAACTTGTTCACACTCTTTGATCCAAAGAACTCACTTCTAAGCATAATTCCTAAGAAAGTAAAAGACAGAAAGAAGGGATACATTTTATATATGTGCATGCACATGTGTGTGTAGGTATGTATATGTGTGTTCAGTTAACTGGCATGGTGCTTGTAGACTGCCCAAGTTTCACAGGCATACAACAATGAAGTCAGCACAATGGCTGGTTTGGTAGTCAGTTTGGTAGTCAGACTTCTTCTCTCCCATACTTTTGCTTCAGAACCTCTCAAACACTGAGCTAGCTCTGTCAATGCCTGACTATAAGAATAGAAATGGAAATAACATTGAAATAACACCCAGGAATTGTAATAAGCTATCTTGGTCTCTTCTTAAGGCAGGGGAGTATAGGGGAAGGATGTACATGTGCACATGCAGTGAACCATCAAAACTAGAGTTGTTGGTTTTGCTTGATTGTTTTTCCTTGTTATATGAGTGTTCAATTCCTTTCAAGAGAGGTAAATGTATCTAGAAATGACTGATATAATTCAATAAAACTTAGTTTTTAAGAGAGTTCAGAAGAGATCACGAGAGAACAAACAAGATAATGATTATGATCAAGTAGATTTTAAAATTTATGCTAAACTAAGTAACCATTAGCAAAACTTAACATTCAAATACATAGGAATTCATGTACAATCCTTTTTCTAATTCTTGCTTATATATTTGAGTGTTAGGTTTTGCTAATGGTTACTTAGTTTAGTACAAATTTTTAAATCTAATGACTATGATCATTATTCTGAATATTGTTTTGTATCTATTTAAACCCATAAGAATTATATTTACTAAGCTAAAAATTATAAAGCCATCCATTTTTATTCTTTAGTTCCCTAAATTGATCATAAAGTGGGGTCAAATGGACACTTCCCTCCCATAGCATACTATTACACAATTGGCTAGTTATCTCATGGAGGTTTAATGCTTGCCTCTGAAGCATCTGGAATTGGTCAGTGTCAGAGGCAGAAGGATATTGGAATAGATGGACCATTGGGATATTCTGGCATGGTGCTTTCCATGGTCCTTGGAGTATTCTAAAGATAAAACACTTCTTTTTGATTTAATAGGCCCTGTGCTAAGTAATGGGTGTGTTTGGGAGTCCAGTTGGACCAGAGATCTAGGTTTTTAAAATCATTTTTATACATTCCATGTATTTTAGCTATACCTCAGGAGGCTGCAGGTTGTAAGGCTCCCAAGATAAATTGGCATTAAGTTATCTAAGGCACATAACAAACAATATTCAGTCTTTCCAGAGCTGGTATACAATAATTTATCAATCCTGACCAATTATGAACACCTAATCCTTTCTCTTCTTTTCAATTCAAAGATCAATGAAGTGTCTGCAATGATTTTGATTAGTTCATTCTATCCACAAGTTGACTAAGAAAGTGATCACAAAGGGAAATTGGACAAGCCTACATAGAGGATAGTTCTTGTACTTTCAACTCATGGAATCCAGCTTTTAAAAAACACATTCACTTTCTTCTTATCCTTCCTTGGGGCCAGCTTCATCTAGAGAATTAGGGTGAAGTAAATGAATATGTGTCTTCAAGAAATGTATATTCAAAACAACTGAACTGTGAAAGCACTTCTCAGTCTGAATGCGATG